>JACEFZ010026751.1:65000-355000 GCA_014155875.1 Cepaea nemoralis
CAGCCCCTACACTGGACAGTTGGACTAAAATGTTGACATATCATCCTTGACTTGGGGACTGATGGCGAGGGACACTATTAATAGGTAAAAGCTAATCCACACACAAAATTTAGTCCAGCACTTCTAGAAGTAGTATGCATGGACTATGCTTGAGTTCAAAGCAAGTGAGCACACACACAAAAAATAGTAAAAAATTGTATTGCATGTTTCTATGAAATTCTTGCCTTTGTCAGGTCATAAATGTGCAGAGTACGCAGCAGGTAAATCTCAACTCAGGATTTCACTATCAACAAAAAAGGCTGAAATTCCGAGTGTTTTGTTTCAAGTTTGTAATATGGTAGAGGTGAAAGTCTGGTTCCTGGGAGAAGAGGCTGTGGTCACGTTCCAAAGAACTTCAGGCAGATTCAAAAAGCATTTCACATGAAACTCACAGCTCACAGTGTCGCGCCACACACTCACTCAGTAGCAGGGTGACGGAACGATCAAGCCTCCTTAGTCGCCTCTTACTACATGTGTGGTAGGCTACAGTATTACTAATCTTTGCTTCCCTTATGGGCCCCGGTAACACACGGGAGGAATGACATTATCCAGTGCCACCCATCAAGCTTTGGAACGTCAGCTACTTCTCCCCATGACGCTTGATGGTAAAAGTGGAAAATGGTGATGATCAACAGAGACTGGACACCTGGCTTGTGATAAAGAGAAGGGCTACTGGTTGATGAATAATGTAAAGTGTGGTTTGAGAGATGAAGGTCATGTACAGAGAAGACAGCAGATGCTGAAGTATTCAGAGCTGCATGTATTCTAGGTCACACAAAACCATAACAGAAAGGCACACAAATTTGTAGTGTATATGAACAGAATAGGTGGGCTATAGAAATTAGCAGCATGTAGCAAAATTATTAGACGAGAGAAAGAAGACAAAGACGTATATGGAAAAGTTAAACAGTTTAGCAACAAATCATATTATAAGCACCAACTGCAATAAAATATTGCATGGTAAAGAAGAAGAGGGTTAAGATTCCCAGTACCTGCCCCAGACTGGACACCTGAAGACAAAGGAGGATTGATTGATCTTGTGGAATATGGACGATAAGGAGACAAGCTGAAAAACAGTTAAAGGTAGTGGAAATGTGGTTTCCTAGGAAAATGCAAAGAATGCTGAGTACATACAGAAGAGCGTCTGGCCGATTGGGCTCCCATTTGGGAGACCGAGTTTGTTCTACGGAAAGGTGGTTGTTTTGTCGGGGGCAGAAAGAAAACTGTAATCTGAGCAGTTCACAGTGACTACACTAGCCAGGTGGCCTCAGGCTCCAGACTGCCCTCTCCTACACTGCAAGGTACTGTAGGTAGTCATGACAGTTTTATGTTCATACAGAAAAAACAATAAAGAAGCAAATGGAAACCAAGTTGATTGGAGAAATTTAGTGGCAGCTGACAAACATAATGGATGTGAAGCGTGGACAATGAGCAAACAGGCTTAAAACATCTGATGGTAGTGGAAATGTGGTTTCTGAGGAAAATGCAAAGAATACCATGGACAGACAGAAAAACCAATGAGCAAGTCCTACAACAAATAAATAAAATTGTAAACTGATTAGATAAATTAGTCGTAGACAGTCAGTTTTTTTTTTGGTCATGTTATGAGAAGAAATAAATTAGAGAACTTGGTGACAACTGGCAAATTTGAGGGCAAGGCAGAGAAGTAAATACTTGGATGGCTTGGCCATGTGGCATGGTTGAGACAACACTGAGCTGATCCACGACTCTGGTGATCGAGTGAGATGGCAAGGCATGACCACCCACGCTTAGCGGCATGGCACATGATGGATGGATGGATGTGACTCATCGGAACAACTCACGGACTTGGGGATAAATAAATGCCTGGTTGGTTAGTTAGTTAGTTAGTTAGTTGACAGATCATCCTCATTGCACATCGAACCATTCAGTCCATAAGTGCTCGAATCCCCTCCTCAGCAAATCCCGCAGCGTGTAGCGGCTAACGACACCAGTTCTGTGTTGGTTTATCAATCTTCTTTGGCTTCCTGCGTAGTGTTCTTGTTTGGCCACACCTCTTTTAATTTGCAGTTCACACAGTCTGAACATGGTTGTATATTCACAGTCATCACTTGGTTCTCGCAAAAGTCTTACTTCTCGTAGAGCATTAAGAATGTCAGCCTGGTCCATGGCGCGTCCGCCCTCCACAGTAGCCTCACCTGCGAGCTTGTCAGTCCGCTCATTTCCTTGTACCCCTGCATGCCCTTGCACGAAGATGAAACTAATCTTTGCCAGCCGAGACCGCTCCAGAGACAGCAACCACTCTCTTTGGATCCACCCCATCTCTATCCTCTTAAGCATGCTCATTGAGTCGCTCAGGAAACATGCCCTAGTGAATGCCTGGTTGTTTTGCCAATAAGAACACACTCTTGATCCAAGCTCCAAGACTGGTAATTGTGTGAGTTGGTGAATCATGACTGCCCGCGTCTGTTGGCATAGCACATATTGATGATGAATGTTCAAAATAGGTAATAGTGGAAGTGTTGTTGCAGTATGTAACATTTAAAATGTTGAATTTCATTTTGCCTTTTACATTTTCTCCCCAGCCAAAATCAATGAAAATACCTTTGAGGATGAAATTGATGAGAACATCACCTTCGATGGCTTTGATGACGACGACGATGATGACGATATTGATGAGGTAAGAAATGGTTTGGTTCATTGTTATTCTTTGTAATGTCACATCATTTGAAAAAAGAAATGCAGGCAAATAATCTTTAGTAGTGTCTGTGGCTACGGGGTGGTAAATGTGATTCATAATCCCGCATACTGAGCTTGAAATTAGCTGCAGGGGTTTGCAAGCAGACCGCCTCGCATTGACTTTTAACAATGGTGTTAGCGCTGGTTGTTCAGAAAGCAATGACAAGCTACTGACTGAAGTGCCTAGAAAAATCACAGACAGCCACAGAATGCTGGGGTTGATTGTGATGTCCTGTAAAGGACATGCAACTAACTATCATCATCTTTAGATTTGGAACAGGGCACTGCACTTTTAACTTTAAGTTGAGTTGAGTTGTTGAGTCAAGAACCGACATCACTGCTCTCAGGACATTCCCATATGTGCTCAGTCCCCCTCGTTCTACAGCCAGTGAAGAGTCTTACTACTAATCGTTCCCACCGCTATCTGATTAAATGTTCTCCTGGTCTTCCCTCTGTTTTGAGATTCTTCCAGAACCCTTGCCGATCCCCCGCAATCTCATTCTTTCCACATATGGGTTCTCAGTCTGTTCCTCCGCCTTCTCCACCTGGTCCCACAGGCGCACGATCACCTCCCCATTGTCCATAGACAAGATACCACCAAGAGGTGCCCTCCCTGCCAGCCTATCAGCCTGTTACTTTTAACTTTAAACAAATATGAAGCCAGTAGCTAGTGTATCTCAAGTATTTGTGATTTATTTTGTATTCCCTCATATTGTGTTTTAATACAGCTACTGGTGATTTGGCAGCAGACCGCCTTGCGTTGGTTTTTATAAAATGGTATGAGTGCCCGTCATTCAGAAAGCAATGGCAAACTACTGAATGTAAACTTGTCCAGAAATCACAACCAAAAAATGCTGGGGTTGAGCTAACTTTAGCTCTATACAAAGACTAAGTAGAAAAAACAATGTATCACAGAAGGAACGTACGATTGATTAGCCATCACATGTTGTAGCCTGCTGGAGAAATAATTGGCCAGCATGTTGACAGGACGGCAAAGACGGGCATCAAACCCTCATCCAACTGCACTCGTGGCATGATCACTGAAGCTCCATGTCAACTACGCTAGTATGTTTGCCATGGCTGGTTTACCAGTAATTTTTGCCTTGGTTGAATGTATAAAATGTCCCCTTTATGTCATCAGTATAGTTTTGTAAACACTGGTGGATAACTGGCCCACAACCTTTTATCATGAGCCATGCTCTTCAGCGTGGATGATGATGATGGTTTGCTATCCCCCGTGGTAATCGTCTCGATCAGACCTGTGTTCTTGTCCCAATTATGATTGGCCAAACCAATTATTTATCCCATCTTCCTTCTGCTCTTTTTCCCATCAGGTTTGCCAGTTGTCACTAAAAGTTTATTTCTCCTCATAACTTTCCCAAAAAATCTTGACCGTCTTAAGTTTTTCTTTAAATTAATTTGCAGTTTTCATCTTGTTCTTTAATGGTATGTAAGCTGTGGTGGCAGAGTGGTTAGAGTGTTTGGTTGCCAAGACGTGTGGATTCAATCTTCAGCAGAAGAGGATTATTTCTCTCTGACCTGTCAGGCTTTGTGGTCGGCTTAGGGTTGTAAACATGCCTACCAGACAGTTTTTTGGGGGGAATTGTATGGACAGGAAATACAATGATGGTTAGCTTACGTTAAGTGTTGATGCTTCTATGTTGGTACCCCTGCATGAAGAAATACTAGAATGCTTAGCCTATACAGAGTGTTATACCTGTTTCATTGTACCCTACATGAAATACAATGATGGTTAGATAATATTGAGTATTGATGCTTCAGCCATGTACCCCTACATGAAATACAATGATGGTTAGCTTACACTGAGTGTTGATGCTTCAGCCATGTACCCCTACATGAAATACAATGATGGTTAGCTTACACTGAGTGTTGATGCTTCAGCCATGTACCCCTACATGAAATACAATGATGGTTAGCTTACACTGAGTGTTGATGCTTCAGCCATGTACCCCTACATGAAATACAATGCTGGTTAGCTTACACTGAGTGTTGATGCTTCAGTCATGTACCCCTACATGAAATACAATGATGGTTAGCTTACACTGAGTGTTGATGCTTCAGCCATGTACCCCTACATGAAATACAATGATGGTTAGCTTACACTGAGTGTTGATGCTTCAGCCATGTACCCCTACATGAAATAAAATGATGGTTAGCTTACACTGAGTGTTGATGCTTCAGCCATGTACCCCTACATGAAATACAATGATGGTTAGCTTACACTGAGTATTGATGCTTCCATGTTTGTACCCCTACATGAAATACAATGGTGGTTAACTTACATTGAGTGTTGATGCTTCCATGTTTGTACCCCTACATGAAATACAATGATGGTTAGCTTACACTAAGTGTTGATACCTCAACAATATACCCCTACATGTAATATAATGATGGTTAGTTTACAATAAGTATTGGTGCTTCCTTCATGTTACCCCAGCGCACCATCATTGTAGTGAATCGTATCTAAAATGGTGGCCAGTATATTAAACACATATGTATATCTGTTTCTGTTCCAGATCTAGCAGGATCTGGGGAGCCAACGACCACCTTGCCGTGGGCCAGCATACTTTACATTTTCTGGGCAAAAGTTTTTAAATCCTTGAGATGTTCTCGTTTTAAAAATCTGGCGTGCGTGGTGTGTGCGAGTGATGTCATTGTGCGTCTGGCTTGGTTTTCTTGTTTGATTGATAGCTATTCTGATAATTAATATTTATTTTTGGTGTATGAGTTTTCTTAACCTGTTTTGGCAGTTTCCCTACAACCCTCGATTGACTTTGTGGGGTACACCGTTTGGTCATCACTGATCTGACTTTCATTTAAGTTTGTAAAGTATGTCTAAAGTTTGTCTTTGTGGGGTTGTTTCCTTTTTCTCTAATGAAGACGTGGTTATAGTTTGAATCCAACAGGAGTTACACAGAATATTGCATATAAATAAAGTTATTTAAGAAACCTTCAGTTCCGTGAGTTTGTTGCAAGTATCTGATACATATAGACCAAACTGTTGACCAGGCTTGTTTTTGTGGGTTTTCTCTTCTACTTCAGTGAAGGCCCATTTTACTATGAAACTAAGAAAGAATTATCCAAATATTTTGAGATGAAAACTGGTAGCCATGTATGACTTCTGTGAAATAAGAGAGAGATAACAAACAGTGTTTTGTTTTTGTCGCAGGCGTCACACAAGCCTGTTTTCATTTCATATTGTCAATGCCTGCTGCAGCCTTTATTCTAATGCAGGGCTTGGTTAAGTTTGACCCCGACAAAGGATTAACAGGATCATACATTACAATTAACTTATTTTCAAAAACGAACACTGCATTCTGTGGACTTTGATGACAGAATCATTTAGATAAAGACTGACAACTAATCTAGTTTGCCTGCTTGGGGTTTTCCCTTCCTGTCCAAAGTATTATCCATGTAATCACTTCATGTGATATATAACTCTGCAGTATGCACCTGAAGAGATGAAGTGAAATATGCCAGGCAGTAAACCATGCAACATAATGTATGTGGCTTCTGTGATTAAAGTACCTTCCTGTGTTGATATTTGGGTGCAGGTTTCACCTTTGTCTTAAACCAAGAATGAACAGAATGTTGCATTGCAATAAATCTAACCATCTTTAAAAGACACCTTGTTCTATAGAACTGTTTGAAAGTATATTTTAGATACAGTAACAATTGATGCAACGTGCCATTGCAACGTGCCATCTTCCCATTTCATTGGAAGAGGTCATTTTGAACTTAATTCATCAACTACTGAAAGTGAGCGTACTCAAGCATTGGGATAAAGAATTTGAACACACAAGCCACAAACAATATGTTGCATGATTATTTCCTGCCATGTTTCACTGCATCTTGACAGGCGTTTCTGTGTTTAAATTCACTAAGGAAATACATTGTTTTGAATTTAAAATAAGCAGAAATTGGTCCACATTTTTCAAGTATCACAAGAAAACCACCTGTGCTTAGAAAATTTAAGTAAATAATTCAGTCACATGAATTTGTTTTAAAAAAAACTCAGCTGCAAATGGGTTAAAATTAAAATAATTGCAGAATTATGATGTGTATACAGCATTTAATCTTAGACGGCACCAACATCTCTAGATTTGTTCTATAAGTATTCTAAATGTTCATCACACACTCTTTCTCCACAGTACTTTTGAGTCATCTGTTTGCATTCTTATATTATTGTGCACTGACTTTGTAAACTGCACATTCTGCTCCCTGATTTGTTAAATGCATATTTTGCAGTTTTAGTAACACTTCCACTTCACTTTTCTAAATATATATAAGCGGGACTTATTGAGCTTACACTTCCTGTGCATTGATGATGGGAGGTATAGGTCATTCCCTACACAACAATCAGTTGACTTCTCATTCAGAAAGCGGTGGCAAACTACTGAATGTACAATTTCTGAGTATACAAATCTAGGGTTGGGGTTGATCACAATGTCCTGCAAAGAACATGTAACTTTATCAGCATATGTGTGGTAAATGTAGTTCCATAGCAGAACCACTGTTGGAGTGTGAAGTGTTCACTCTTCACATATTCTATGCCTCACATAATGAGACTGGGTAGTCAGTTTTCCTTTCTCACTGCCTTTCCTTCACAGATAATCCCCAGAATCTTCTGAAAACTATACAGTGGCTATTTTATGAGGCTGGGTTGATCCCTTAGCTGCATGGGTCACGAAAACAAATGCTGTCACTGCCGGGGGTTGAACCCTGACCACTGTTTATGGTAGAGAGACAACATGCACTCAGTACCATGCCACTGTAGCTCCTAGTACATATAAGAGCATACAACAAAGGGAGGTTGTGTTCATTTCTAGGTAGGTGGCGTAATATGAACCGCCTTCATTGTTACCAAGTACATAGAGACAAGCGGACAGTAAAATAGTGTATGAGTAAATATGTTACTGTAGTGTTGAAAATCACTTCTTTGGGTGTCCAGATCTGATAGATATCAGAAAATGTATTTGTCCACCAAACAAGGAACACTTGCTATGTAACAACTCAATAGCTAATGAACACTTGCATGTGTACATGGTATTTGGCTGGAAGCAGTTTCCAAACGCCACTGGATTGATAACAATAATATCAGCTAAATATCAAATGAAAAGAATCGTCAAAACAATCAGAAAGGCAGCACAAAACCATTACCATTTTATGGACAGAACAAATCATTATTCCGTGCCTCAGAACAGGACGCAGTCAATTATGTACACCATGTATACAAAATTCAAGATAGGCGAATCAGCCATGTGGCTTGGCGCTGCAGACAGCAGATCGCATACTCCAAGACTGACCTGCATACGACATATCTAGTCAAACCTTCTGGCTTAGAGAAACTAAAGTGAAGTTTATTCAAGAGACAACATTGCAGATATAGACAATAAATTTCAAGCGAACAAAATGTCAGCTTGTCAAACGATGACAGTGCTAGTTTAAATATTTTTTCCCCGCGTAGTTTGCGAGCAAATGTAAACTGACAAAACTACATGCACTGTTCAGACTAGTGTTCGCCCCCAAGCTTGAGAACCTCTGAATTGAGTAAAATTAAGATCATTAATCCATCCTGGCCAGGTCTCCTTGGCTAAGGTCTTACGGATGTGATTCCGTGAGTCCGTTTACCAGAGTTCAAAATACAGCTGTGTCCGATTTGGCAGCAGGCAGCGTCATGCTGGGTTATAACGTGTTGGTATGGGAGCCGGTCGTTCAGAAAGCAATGGCAAGCTACTGAACGTAAACGTCCCAAGACAACAGCAATGAAATGCTGGTGTTAACAGCAATATACTGGAAATAGGATATGTAAAAAAATCTATCCAGACCAGTGAGTGCCTCTCTGTGTTGGCTCTGTGGGGAAGGGTTTACCAATGCGATTTACATTTCTGTATTCTGTGTTAGAAACACAGCTGTGGGTGATTTGGAAGCAGACCACCTTGCGCTCGTTTTCATAAATGGTATGAGTGTTGGTTGCTCAGAAAGCAATGGCAAACTACTGAACATAAACTTGCCAAGAAATCACAGTAAAATATGCTGGGGTTGACTGCAATGTCCTGTAAAGGATATGCAACTAAGTCTGTATTTGCTCAAGTGTGCACCTAAATACTCATTTTGCCACTGTTAATGTGTCAGTAAATGGCTTACATACAACCTTTGTGGAGCATGTGGAGAGAAATGAGAAAATTTCAGAGAATCAAGAGAAAACATGAGAATTGTATGACTAGAAAGACCTTTGTCTATAATCCTCAGGATCAAATAAACAGAGACCTCAAGGAGATGAGAATTAGAGACAGACTTGAACAATATAAGGAAGATGTGAAGGGAGCTGAAAGAGATAAAAGATAGAATGGCAGAAGTTGTTTCAGCCTCTATGCTCTAGGGAGGGATGAAGAGCAAAAGAAGTGGACATTTTTATCTCAGATGACAGTTTTGCAAGTGAGACCAAAATGGTGATAAATATCACACTGAGGGAAATGGAGATAAGGGGATGGCTTAAAGTATACGCAGGAAGTCTCCAATATTTGTTATATATACTGCAGAAACACTGTCAGCATTTAAGAATTCATTGTTATCTGCTGTCTGTGAATTTACTTCTTAATCATTGAAAATGATTGTTTTCAGTCTGCATTTCTGTGGTATAGTAGGACAAGAAATGTAAAAATAAACTATATAAAGAAAACTAGAGAACTTGGTGACAGCTGGCAAGATTGAGGGAAAAGAACAAGGGGAAGACAGAAATACTATGGTCGAGACAAGAACACTGAGCTGATGCACAACTCTGGTGATCGTGTGAAATAGTGAAATAAGACTGCCAATGCTCATCAGCACAGCACATGATCATGATAAAGAAAAACCTTACAGATTTCTTGTAATGGCTTGCATTAAAGATAATTGCAGAACACCTGACAAAGTCAGTGTAACTAAACTCGCAACATAGATGCATTTTTGTTTGGTATACATATGCAGTGCAAACCTGATAAGGCGAACTCACCTGGAACCCAAGAAATAGTTCTTATAAGAAATTCCTCTTATAAGAGAAAAAGAAGAAAATTTCCAGGGATAAATTATTCTTCACAACAGAAATTGCCACGTCTGAGATTTCCTTAAGTGGTTTGTACTTTATGTATATTGTAATGAACAACAAAACAATACACACAAGGTGTAAGTAAAGGACTGCTTAATACAGGTATTGACCAGAGGCATTCTGCACAATGAAATGAAAAAGTACTATAGTGTAAATTTCTGTTCTCTCAGCACTGAAATTGTGGAAGATACATGAAATAAAACAAATAACATGATGACCCTAGTATAGCGATATATCATCCTTCTGTCCCAATGGGAGGTCACATTTGCCGATATATTATCCTTTGTTGCTGAATCAGTTGACATGCATATAGTGCTTGACACTATATTCTATATAAGAAATTGTTCTTATAAGATACAGAAGAAACAATGCCGGGAATATAATTGTTCTTCATAACAGAAATTCGCCACATCTGAGATTGCCTTAAGCAGTTTGCACTATAACTGCAGATCACACCCATAACCGCCAGGTCGACAGGCGAGTGTCTAGCCACTATGCTAGCATATCTCTGGTATATGACTTGTGTACGTGCTTTATTCCACGTTGACAAATTTAAATCAAACAATTGTGTAACATTATGTGATAACCAACACTAGCACTTTCTAATTCTAGTTAAACAGTTTAAAGTGATACTTGTTTCTGTGTTCCTCTTTGTCAGTGTGCTGAAAGAGATGTTTATTTCATTTTGGATTTGTTTGTGAACTGCCTTATTTCTTCTTATTCTTTGTGCCTCTTTCAAGGGGAGGGTGCCACACCTAGTTAAGCAGCTCACAGGTCAGATTTCAGCATGCACCTGTATAAAGTCTGCTTCCTCTAGACCAGTGGTTCTCACCCGGTGGGGAATCTCTCCCCCCCCCCCCCCCCCCCCCGGATGAATTTTAGGGTTTGGGGGGGGGGGCGGATTAAGATTATTTCAAGATAGCGTTAATACAAGAACCAATTACTTGATATTGTTTTTCCCTTCATACTTTACGGTTCTGTATGTCTCACCCTTCTAAAATTCAATTTATAAAGTAAGTAGACCCACAAATAATGTTTTATGTGGATGTCTAGACTTGTTTTAGTATGTGCTATTAAATTTAGCTTCCATTATTGTATACACAGTGTAGGGACAGGGGGCGGGATTTTTAGGTAGGAAATACGAAAGGAGGGAATGACGTTCTGAAAATATGGTGAAGGGGAGCACGGGCCAAATTTTTAAGGAGGAAATGACGTTCTGAAAATATGGTAAAGGGGGACATGGGCCAAAAAAGGATGAGAACCACTGCTCTAGACATTCCATCCAAGGTAATGGACCATGACTACCCGTAGGTAGGTGTTTCCCTGCTAACAGTTGTTGCCAGGGCAGAGGCCTAATTGCCTACTCTTTACAATTTCAAATGGGATTGTTAACTTGCACATAGGACCTCCTGTTTTTCGCCCGTATCTGTGAAGGCTAGGTATGCGATCTCACTATCCAAGAATCATGAGGACATGGTATCAGATTCCAAAGGTTCTTCGGAAATTGTCCACACCTATACAGGAATTGAACCTGGTACCTTGTGACTCTGAGGCGGACATTGTTACAGCCCAGCCACAGCTTCCCTTACCTCAATCATGCAGAGGAAACGAGATCAACGTGGGCCTAATGCCATGTGTGCATGTGCTGAAGTAAGACCTGGTGACATCCTAATGTGTCTCTCTACAGATGTGAAGATCCAGTGCTGGTCTTGCCCACCCCACTGGTTTTGGGGATAGGAGAGAGGAAGCAGACCTCTGAAACAATACCTATGGAGTTTGTGCTGGGCTGGCAGAAAAGTCTTCACAACAACCTTACTCCATTGGATACAAGTCCCTTTAGGGCTCAAACTTGTACACCAGTACATCGGACTTGGTTACAACTCTTTACATTTTCCAGAAGATTCACAAACGACCTCTCTTTGTAATTGTGTGTGTGTGTATGCAAGCGATCACTCACATTTGTGAAATTGTATTTTATCACCATCACGTGCTGTGCCGACAAGTGTGGGTGGACGTGGTTCGCCACCTCACACAATCACCCGTCTTGGGACAGGGCTGTGTTCTTGCCTCTATTATGCCATGTGACCAAGCCAACCAGATATGTATCTCTATGGCTTCCCCTTCCTATCAATCTTGCTTACTTGTTAACCAAGTTCTGGTTTATCGCTCCTCATAACGTGTCCAAAATTAAATCTTAACTGCTAATGCCTAATTTCACGAATCAGTTTAGTTTTCATTTGTTTCTTGTATTTTTTTAAATACCCAATTTATAAAACAGCCAGGCCTTCTTGCCATATACCATACACCCGTTTCAAAATTATCCAGGTGTTGTGTCCAGTGAAGGCTGGCTGCAAATAATCTCCCATAAATTCTGTCCTTTGCTGAGGTGGTCAAGTGAATCAATGCAATATTTTGGGGACATATTTTTGTATTCACTGGCTTTGAACACAAGCATAGCCCATACAAGTGCTACTACTTATAGTGCACTGGGATGATTTTTGAGTGTAGATTAGCTTTCCCTATTACCCGTGTCCCTCACCATCAGGCGAACCCACTCCGACTTTTGAGGTACTTTTAATTTACATACTCAAGTCGAGGACGAGAAGTCAACAGTTTAGTCCAACTGACTGTGTAGGGGTTGAACCTGCTACCTCAGCATCCGCACACCGGATGTTTAAGAGCAAGCTCTCATATCTATTCGACCATGCTGTCCTCCGTTTTGGGGAAATTATAACGTCAGGTGGAAAATGCAAGACAGAGATTAAGAGCAGAATAGGCCAAGAAAATGCAGTTCATAAAATGAAAAGTGTATATTATGTCACAATTATTTGGACACATTATGAGAAGTACATTGGAGAACTTGGTGACAACTGGCACGATTGAGAGGAAAATAAGAAGGGGAAAGCAAAGAAGTAAATACCTGGATGGCTTGGCCACGTGGTATGGTCGATACAAGAACACTGAGGTGATCGTGTGGGATGGCGAAACATGACCACACACGCTTATCAGCATGGAACATGATGATGATTATGTAGTAGATAACAGTCATTGAATATCAGAGAATGCTGACATTTTCTATGGAACCTGATCTTGCATTGAATCATAGAATGTGAACAAAGCAACTACAAGCTGTGGTGACGTGGTTTCTGAGATGAATGTTGCAAATACCTTGGATGGCCAGAATAAGTAACAAGTGCTTTGAAAAATAAGAAATAAAAACAGCATTCTTTGATCATGTGATGAAAAGAAAGGCGCTAGAGAATATCTTGACAACTGAAAAGATCAGTGGGAAAAGAGGCAGACCGAGAGAAATTGTGCTGCATGGACTGAGACGGTGGCATGGAAGATTACCATCTGCAGAGTTGATTCAGAACAGCAAAGACCGAGATCTGTGCAGAGACATGAATGTCTACGTCAGCTAGCAAGGCACTTGATGAGGACGATAATCATGTGGCATTATGATGTTCATACTTCATTTCCTAGGATATCTTCTGTCTAAACTTCATGCAAATACTGTCTAGACTTCACCTAAATGGGACACTTCATGTCTACACTTCTCCAACATGGGACACGTTGTGTCTACACTCGCCCACATGGGACACCTCATGCCTACACTTCACCCACATGGGACACCTCATGTCTACACTCCACCCACATGGGACACCTCATGTCTACACTCCACTCACATTTGACATTTCATGTCTACACTCCACCCACATGGGACACCTCATGTCTACAATCCACCCACATGGGACACCTCATGTCTACACTCCACCCACATAAGACATCTCATGTCTACACTCCACCCACAATAAACACCTTATGTCTACACTCCACCCACATAAGGTACCTAATGTCTACACTCCACCCACATGACACCTCACGTCTACCACTTAAGGTACCTAATGTCTACACTCCACCCACATAAGACACCTCATGTCTACACTCCACACACATGGGACACCTTATGTCTACACTCCATCCATATTGGACACCTCATGTCTATACTCCACCCACATGGGACACCTTATGTCTACACTCCACTCACAGTTATGACAGAACTTGATTGGGCTGTTGCAAGTAACCAGGAAATAATGGAATCCCACTAGATGAGTCAGAGCAATTGCATTAGAGACTTTTAAGACCGCTGCAGGAAGGAAACCACAATTCTCCCAAGATATGAAATATTCTAAATTAACTAAATTGTATAAGCACTGCAGTGGTTACTGTGCTTGCCAGCAAGAGAGTGAGTGGTTCAGGTTCAATCCTAGCAGAGGCAGGAATGGCTGGGTCTGCATCACTTGGTGGAGTATCGATAAGGCGTGGTCAGGGCCATTTGGGATCGTGTGTATAGTGCAGAATAGATAGATCATCATGGCCTGGAGACAATCGACACTCAGGACTCCAAGGAAAGGCCAGACACATAATCAAACGGGGAATTTTTTTTTTGCATATCCTTTTTTGTTTACAGGACATTGCAGGCAACACCAGCATTTTTCAGTTGCTGTTGATGTCATGGTAAATTTTACGTTCAGTAGTTTGTTATTAGTGGTTCGAATCGCGTCGGTAACTTACGGGGTATGTGAGCCGGCCGCTCAGAAAGCAATGGAAAACTACTGAGCGTGATCTTTCCAAGAAATCTACAATCAGCTGAAAGATGCTGTTGACAGTGATGTCCTGTAAAGGATATGCAAAAAAACAAAGTTTGTCATTGCTTTCTGAACGACTGGCTCACATACCTTTCTGTAAGAAACCAGCGCAATGCGATCTGCTGCCAAATATCAGTTGTGTTTTGAACATGGGTATACAGAATTATGAACAGCATCCTTAACTCCTTCACCAGGGAGACCGGCAATCAAACGGTTACTGATACCATTAGTATTGGGACTCTTCACTGGCTGTTGAAGATGAGGAAGGAGCACGTCCTAAGTATTGTGATGTCGGTTTTTGGCTCAACAGAGGCAGGATGACTTTGTTCCCACCAGTGTGGCTCTGTGCTGGATCCAGTGTCACAAATGGGTACTAGACAGTTTTCAGAATTTTCTCGGAACTATGAAAAGGACAGACGAGGAAGGGAACTGACCACTCTCCTCATATGTGATGACCTAACACTTCACACTCCAATGGCAGTAACTGCTATGTTTGAACAGTTAGTTGCATATCCTTTACAGGAAGTTGCACTACACCCCAGCATTATTGGCTGTTTGTGATTCACTAGGCAATCTGCTTAAGTGTACTACCTCTAACTTTGTTTGGAATTTTCTTGGTTGAACTTTGTAACCATGTGTGTGATTGTAAAGTGGAAGAAATATGCCTCAGCACAAGATCGGATGATTGTTTCTTCAATCTTGAAAGGAGGAGGAGAAGAAGAAATCTGCCCTCTTTTTCTGAAGACCCACATTTCAAGAACTTCAATGTTCCATGCTTTCATGCCCGGGACAAATCTTATGAGAGAGGGTGAGGGTAAGCAAGGCGGGAGGTTGTAGTTTTGATTTCTTTCTATTGCAACACTGGGTGTAGCTGACTGTTTAATGATCATGTGACCGGAGTTCATGGAGTTGGGTTGAATACACATAGCACACTCTTGGCAGTCTGTCAGGGACTAGAGGAATATTTGCCGGCAGCTGTGGCTTAGGGGTTAGTGAACCAGTTTCACAATTCCTCAACATACCAAGTCAGAGGCTCACAATCAGCCATGGGAAATTGAAAGCAGACCACTCTGTGTCGATTTCAAAACTAATGGCAAACTACTGAATGTAAACTTACCTAGTAAATCACAAATAGCCAATTAATACTGAGGTTGATTGCAGTGTTCTGTAAAGGGTGTGTAACTAGGTTTAACCTAGCACAAATGTTTTCAAGAAGTGGTGGCTTTAAAATACAAACACAATGCTTCATAACTGTAATCTATAATCTTTTATTTCAGGCATTATTAATTATGGTAAACCCATTTTTAGCAAATAAACTGCAATACATTAGTAAGTTCTCCATATATGGTGGTGCATTGGTTAATGCACTTCCCATTAACATAATCATCAGGTATTTAATTTGTATTGGCCAGGCTTTTTTTCTTCTTTCAAACCACACCCAAAAATAAATGAAAAGGGCTGAACTGTCCAGTAAAGATGTTACATTAATATGAATTAATGAGTGGAAAATGGAAATGGTTGGCTTCATAAGATCACTTTTATAATGACAACAGTTGCTGTGAAAATGCCGTGCAAACAATGACAAAAGGTCACCATACAATTATACACATTATCTTTAAATGGAATAAAGTTGATCACTTTTATCTGGCACAAAAGTGAGTATTACTTCAGACAAAATCACCACCAGCATCTCTAAAATGAGAAGGCCATCAGCTGAAATTACTTTCTCTGTAGAAAAACTCATCAGGTGTCAGATAATTACTTCTCAAGTTTGCTTTTCAATTTATGTAGTTGTATTAATCCCTATTTGTCTTTGATATTTGTTTGCTGATGAAGGCTTTGTAGTTGCAGCGCTTATGATCTCACTTGTGACTATGTTCTTGCAGCACCTATGATCTGACTTGTGACTATGTTCTTGCAGCACCTATGATCTCACTTGTGACTATGTTCTTGCAGCACCTATGATCTGACTTGTGACTATGTTCTTGCAGCACCTATGATCTCACTTGTGACTATGTTCTTGCAGCACCTATGATCTCACTTGTGACTATGTTCTTGCAGCACCTATGATCTCACTTGTGACTATGTTCTTGCAGCACCTATGATCTCACTTGTGACTATGTTCTTGCAGCACCTATGATCTCACTTGTGACTATGTTCTTGCAGCGCCTATGATCTGACTTGTGACTATGTTCTTGCAGCACCTATGATCTGACTTGTGACTATGTTCTTGCAGCACCTATGATCTGACTTGTGACTATGTTCTTGCAGCACCTATGATCTCACTTGTGACTATGTTCTTGCAGCACCTATGATCTGACTTGTGACTATGTTCTTGCAGCGCCTATGATCTGACTTGTGACTATGTTCTTGCAGCACCTATGATCTCACTTGTGACTATGTTCTTGTCAAGCTATTTTCTCTTTCATTCATTCACTGTATGGTCTCCAACTTATGACCTGCCCTTTGTATAGTATGGCCGTTAATGTATGGAATACATTGGAGTGACCAGGACTTACAGGTGTTGTCAGAATGTATGCAGTGACCTAATCTGGAGTGACCAGGACTTACAGGCGTCAGAATGTATGAAGTGACCCAAGTTGGAGTGACCAGGACTTACAGGCGTCAGAATGTATGAAGTGACCCAAGTTGGAGTGACCAGGACTTACAGGCGTTGTCAGAATGTATGCAGTGACCTAATCTGGAGTGACCAGGACTTACAGGCGTTGTCAGAATGTATGCAGTGACCTAATCTGGAGTGACCAGGACTTACAGGTGTTGTCAGAATGTATGCAGTGACCTAATCTGGAGTGACCAGGACTTACAGGCGTTGTCAGAATGTATGCAGTGACCTAATCTGGAGTGACCAGGACTTACAGGTGTTGTCAGAATGTATGCAGTGACCTAATCTGGAGTGACCAGGACTTACAGGCGTTGTCAGAATGTATGCAGTGACCTAATCTGGAGTGACCAGGACTTACAGGCGTTGTCAGAATGTATGCAGTGACCTAATCTGGAGTGACCAGGACTTACAGGTGTTGTCAGAATGTATGCAGTGACCTAATCTGGAGTGACCAGGACTTACAGGCGTTGTCAGAATGTATGCAGTGACCTAATCTGGAGTGACCAGGACTTACAGGCGTTGTCAGAATGTATGCAGTGACCTAATCTGGAGTGACCAGGACTTACAGGTGTTGTCAGAATGTATGCAGTGACCTAATCTGGAGTGACCAGGACTTACAGGTGTTGTCAGAATGTATGCAGTGACCTAATCTGGAGTGACCAGGACTTACAGGCGTTGTCAGAATGTATGCAGTGACCTAATCTGGAGTGACCAGGACTTACAGGTGTTGTCAGAATGTATGCAGTGACCTAATCTGGAGTGACCAGGACTTACAGGTGTTGTCAGAATGTATGCAGTGACCTAATCTGGAGTGACCAGGACTTACAGGCGTTGTCAGAATGTATGCAGTGACCTAATCTGGAGTGACCAGGACTTACAGGTGTTGTCAGAATGTATGCAGTGACCTAATCTGGAGTGACCAGGACTTACAGGTGTTGTCAGAATGTATGCAGTGACCTAATCTGGAGTGACCAGGACTTACAGGCGTTGTCAGAATGTATGCAGTGACCTAATCTGGAGTGACCAGGACTTACAGGTGTTGTCAGAATGTATGCAGTGACCTAATCTGGAGTGACCAGGACTTACAGGTGTTGTCAGAATGTATGCAGTGACCTAATCTGGAGTGACCAGGACTTACAGGTGTTGTCAGAATGTATGCAGTGACCTAATCTGGAGTGACCAGGACTTACAGGCGTTGTCAGAATGTATGCAGTGACCTAATCTGGAGTGACCTGTGACTTACAGTCATTGTCAGAATGTATACAGTGACCCAAGCTGGAGTGACCAGTGACTTACAGGCGTTGTCAGAATGTATGCAGTGACCCAAGTTGGAGTGACCAGTGACTTACAAGTGTTGTCAGAATGTATGTAGTGACCCAAGCTGGAGTGACCAGTGACTTACGGGTGTCAGAATGTATGCAGTGACCTAATCTGGAGTGACCAGTGACTTACAGGCATTGTCAGAATGTATACAGTGACCCAAGCTGGAGTGACCAGGACTTACAGGTATTGTCAGAATGTATGTAGTGACCCAAGCTGGAGTGACCTGTGACTTACAGGTGTTGTCAGAATGTATACAGTGACCCAAGCTGGAGTGACCAGGACTTACAGGTGTTGTCAGAATGTAAGCAGTGACCCAAGCTGGAGTGACCAGTGACTTACAGGTGTCAGAATGTATGTAGTGACCCAAGCTGGAGTGACCAGTGACTTACAGGTGTCAGAATGTATGCAGTGACCCAAGCTGGAGTGACCAGTGACTTACAGGTGTCAGAATGTATGCAGTGACCCAAGCTGGAGTGACCAGGACTTACAGGTATTGTCAGAATGTATGTAGTGACCCAAGCTGGAGTGACCAGTGACTTACAGGTGTCAGAATGTATACAGTGACCCAAGCTGGAGTGACCAGGATTTACAGGTGTCAGAATGTATGCAGTGACCCAAGCTGGAGTGACCAGTGACTTACAGGCATTGTCAGAATGTATGCAGTGACCCAAGCTGGAGTGACCAGTGACTTACAGGTATTGTCAGAATGTATGTAGTGACCCAAGCTGGAGTGACCAGTGACTTACAGGTGTTGTCAGAATGTATACAGTGACCCAAGCTGGAGTGACCAGGACTTACAGGGGTTGTCAGAATGTATGCAGTGACCCAAGCTGCTGTGACCAGTGACTTACAGGTGTCAGAATGTATGCAGTGACCCAAGCTGGAGTGACCAGTGACTTACAGGTGTCAGAATGTATGCAGTGACCCAAGCTGGAGTGACCAGTGACTTACAGGTGTTGTCAGAATGTATGCAGTGACCCAAGCTGGAGTGACTAGGACTTACAGGTGTTGTCAGAATGTATACAGTGACCCAAGTTGGAATCGCCAGTAATGCATGCATGATTAGTGTTGGTAGTGATCAGTGATGTATGTAGACCAGTGATGTATGCTGTGAGCAGTGATGAAGTGACCAATGAGATATTAAATGACCAGTGAAAGAACCATGGTTTCCAGGAATGACATGAGTACAAAACTATGGCTTGCCTTCAGTCATAGTTACATTATGCATAAGCTGTTTGGTCAAGCTTGAGACAAGATGAACATTTCAAATTTAATCTGAAAGGATTACACTCTTCTCAGCTCTCTTGGTAAAGTGTAAAGGGCAGCTATTTCAAGTTACAGTAAAACTTCGATTAACCGTCACCGTCGGGACCAGGGCTGTGATGGATAACAGAATAGACAGATAACCGAATAGACGGATAACATAAATCTCTTAATACTATGTACAGTAACATGATTTCATTGCGGGCTTTCGACGAAAATTAAAATAAAATCCTTTAACCCTTTACAGGGCAGAGTGGCCGAAAGCATCTTTACTTGGGAACAGGCAAAACGTTCCAAGGCGCCTGTGATTACGAAGTGTTGTAAAAACACGATCTCGCGGCGTTCTGAGACTTCCGATTATTTACGTCTGGTGTTATCGATAAGTAGATAACGTGTGCGCCATTTGCAAGCGTGTACAAGTGATTGGATTGGATTTTTGTACAGTTTTCAGGGTTTTTATGCTTTATTTTTAAAAATGGATTTCGTCGATTCTTCAAGTGATAGTGGAGATTTCGCTGGGTTCAATTTAAGCGACACTGAAGTGCATGAAGTTGACTGTGAATCAGAGCTAGATATTTATCAGTGATATCAGCGTAAGCAGTGCACACATTTTGGATCTCTCTGAGACTTTTAAAACGACTGTCGATCAAACAAATGAATATGCTAGACAAAAAGATTGAACAGATAAATGATCGAACATGGGTTCCAACAAAATACAACCAAAATGCAGGCAACATTGGATTATTTATTTAACATATGAGTAAATTAATAAATCTGCATTCATTTTCCTTCATTGTGTATTTTAATTTTAAAAAATTCATTCACTAACAGCTTAGATTTGATGTTTTTACTAATGTAACCCTAAATCTGACAGACAACTGGAAAAATGTTGCCTGTTCAGTTACAAAAAGTAAAAACCTGTGCCCTGTAAAGGGTTAAAAGTTAATACTACATACATATTGTATTTAATTTTACAAACCGATCAATATAAACTTCAATATAAGAGTAGCAATGTATTGTAATACTATAAACCTACGTTAATTAAAAATAATCTGTCATCTCCTTCTGTGTATCTGAGGCTCTAGTTTTCTGCGTGGCGATGTTCCGTATCATACACAGAAGTAGGTTCTGTGTTGCATTTCCCTTCTCTTATATTTCAAACCAGTCGATGCACTTTGATAACATTGTTTCTGCTTCTGAGTGGCTAGCTGTAGGTTTTTTGTTAAGAACAGATCACTCATCATCATCAATTTCTTCTTTTTCAATGGTAGTCACACTTGAAACAATTTCATTATCATTAAAAATTTCAAAGCCTCCATTCATATTGTCACATTCTAACCAATCTGCTATTTCTTCTGGCAAAATGTTTTCACTGTATAGTCCTACATTGTTGCACAGTTGCACAATTTTGCCAACACTAACAGTCTCAGTCCCTTCAGTTTCGTCAATAGGTTCAGTCAAGAGTTTATTCCACCCATTCTTTAGGTTAGACACTGTAAGGTCATCTCAGGCAGTGGCAACATTAAAAATGGCTTCCCTTTATGTTATCTTCCAAAATTCTTATTTTTTTAGGTAGTTGACAGACAACATAAACTGACGGTTAAACGAGTGATGGTTAATCAAAATTTTACTGTATTTCTTTAACAAAAGCAATGCTGACCACGTGGAAATCAAAAGGAAACCACCATATTAACTTCCCAAATAAATGTTTATGGTGAAGTGAAAAAATAAAAACCTTCAAAGTGAATAACTTTACATGACACCAAATGTCAAGTAATTTGGACTGAAAAGTGATATGACATGATATATGCATGATTATACTTCTTACAGCCCGTGCCATTTGGCGTTAAAGATCATGTTTTTCCGGAGCTTTCTGTCTCTTATGTTGCTAATATTTTCTGATACCAATGTTTCTCCATGTTATGATGCCAAACTGTCCAGCATCATCTCTCTTGGTCTCTCCCTGCTTCTCCTCCCCTCTAGCTTTCTAATTGTGGCGAGATACTCCAGCTTTTTCCTTCTCATGACAAGCCCAAAGAATCCTGGTCTTCTAGTGATTCAGTAACCAGTTCTCTATGTAAGCTAACTTCTTTCAAGACATCTGCATTACTCTTTCTATCTATCCACAGTGTTCTCATCAATCTTATATAAACCACATCCCTGCAGCTTCTACATAATTTCTAACTTGCCTGCTAACTGTCTATGATTTGCTTCCATACATAATAATTGGCTCAATATAGCTACAAGGTACATATTCAAACAAATTATAACCCAGACATAATGAAGCAAAGTTTTCAATAAAAGTTACCAGCCGCAAATACCGGCTCCCCGTCATGAATTGTTGGAAATGTTAGCCCTGACCTCCCATCATATGAGAATTAACTGAGAGAGGATTCAATACAACAGAATAGAATTTGATTGTGTGAATATATATTATACATGGAGTCATGGGTGCTGAAATTGTGAACACTTGGTGATTTCTTGCACAGAAAAGCATCAGCACCGAAACCTCTCGCAGACTCTCTGCTGCAGGGTTAATGGAGTCACAATGCTACCTGAAAACATTTGAAACAAATAACATCAGAGATAATATATCAGGAAAAAGAAACAACTGGCATAATTTACAGAATTAATATCGCTGTCTTCTTCTTCTTCTACCTGTAAGAGTACGGCTCTGGACCCATATTTGTATAGATCAAAGAGTGATGTGGTCAGTATCCCATCAGCCACCTTCACTTCCCAACACAGTTCCTGGCACCCATGTTAAGGTGGGTGGACCTGGAGCCTGGGTCTATTTTTGGAAATCCACCTAGATGCAGATTTGAACCCATGATCTCTCTCTCTCCATCTTTCTCCTCTTTCCATCTCTCTCCTCTTTCCATCTCTCTCCTCTTTCCATCTCTCTCTCTCTCTCTCTCTTTCTCTCTGTATAGAAGCCCACAACCAGGCATGTCAAGACTTTGTAGGTAAGTTCCTGGTAGGCTGGATGTTGGCAAGTGTTTTTCTAAGGTGAGATGTAGCTAGCATCAGACATCACATAGGATTCAAGAGTGTTCCTGTAAGAAAAGATGCATGAGGGGAGGAATCCAACATGTCTGCATCCAGTGTGATACGGAAAGATAAGTATCCACACAGACAACATCTACTGAGTGAGATGAAGCATCTGACAGTCTGTCTGAAATGCTATGATGTCATTTCTTAGAGATCAAGACAGACTGAAGCTACCAACCTACCAACAACCCACTGTGCCCTAATGGACTGAAGCTACCAACCTACCAACAACCTACTGTACCCTATAGACTGAAGCTACCAACCTACCAACAACCCACTGTGCCCTATAGACTGAAGCTACCAACAACCACTGTACCCTACAGACTGAAGCTACCAACCTATCAACAACCCACTGTGCCCTATAGACTGAAGCTATCAACCTACCAACAACCCACTGTGCCCTATAGACTGAAGCTACCAACCTACCAACAACCCACTGTGCTCTAATGGACTGAAGCTACCAACCTACCAACAACCCACTGTGCCCTATAGACTGAAGCTACCAACCTACCAACAACCCACTGTGCTCTAATGGACTGAAGCTGCCAACCTACCAACAACCCACTGTGCTCTAATGGACTGAAGCTGCCAACCCACCAACAACCCACTGTGCCCTATAGACTGAAGCTACCAACCTACCAACAACCCACTGTGCTCTAATGGACTGAAGCTACCAACAATCCACTGTGCCCTATAGACTGAAGCTACCAACCTACCAACAACCCACTGTGCTCTAATGGACTGAAGCTACCAACCTACCAACAACCCACTGTGCCCTATAGACTGAAGCTACCAACCTACCAACAACCCACTGTGCCCTATAGACTGAAGCTACCAACCTACCAACAACCCACTGTGTCCTATAGACTGAAGCTACCAACTTACCAACAACCCACTGTGCCCTATAGACTGAAGCTACCAACCCACCAACAACCCACTATGCTCTAATGGACTGAAGTTGCCAACCTACCAATAACCAACTCTGCCCTAGATTACTTTATCTAGCCTCCATAGCTCAGTGGTTAGAGCACTGGTCTTGTAAACCAGTTTGATTCTCCTTGGGGGAATAAATTTAATATAAGATGGGCCTGTGTGCCCAATTTGTGACCTCTTGAAAATTCGTACTTCCTCTAGACAGGTTCCATTCAAGGTAACTGGCTCTATTTTCTCATGGGTAAGTTTACTTTCCTAACAATGTTACCATGACAGAGGCCTTACTGCCAGGGACAGTTTACTTTGTCAGTCTCAGTAGGTTGTTACTTTAATTATTTCTTTCATTATACAGGACAACAACCAAAATGTACCCTCTTCTTCTTTGTAGACCTTTGATGGAATAAGAACCCCAGGCAGGCCTTGCAGCTGCAGTTCTGGCAAAATTGTTAGAAAAAACCTACCCATGAATAGATAAGAGCTGTTTACCGTGGAGGAATCTGTCTTGAGGAAGTAAAGTTAAAGTTAGCTGTATTTCCTTTGCAGGACGCTGCAGTCAACACCAGCATTTTTGCTGTTGTGATCTCTTGGTAAGTTTATTTTCAGTAATTTGCCATTGCTTTCTGAATGACCCATACCACTTCGTAAAAAATCTACCCGACGCCAAATCGCGCGCAGCTGTGTTTCGAACACGGGTATGCAGGATCATGAACTGCGTCCATAACCCCTTCGCCACGGAGCCAGCAGAGGAAGTAAACCTGACACAAATGCATGATGAAGTCGGACACATTGACCTTTGAGGTACATAACTACGTGTGATGCACTCCCATTAAAAATGGAACAAAGAAGAAGAAAATGAAAACACCAGATAATGAAAACCTGCATATATTTACAGAAAGCAGAATCAACTAAAGGTTTCTGACATCTCCATACAGTTTGTCCTCAGGTGGAGCAGGTGTGGGCCAAAGTATTGAAAATGTTGGACATTCTTGCAGCAAATGTTTAGCTATTATGTCACCAAGTATCTATCTTTAGTTTATTGAACACTTGGTATTTCAGACTTGTATGTCCTGTATGTAATCTGAAGACTGCTACTTCTCAAAATGTATCTGAGGACAGTATTGATTTTTAACAAATCTGGATATTATGATTACGAATATGAACTTAAAAATCACAAATTATCCTTAATTTTCAAGATATGGGGAAGGGTAGTTTTGTTCAGTGGGCTGGTGACTTCATCTTCTCAGCACAATGACACAGTTCTTCTGTGTTTCTATAAGCCTGGCAGTGATTCCCCATGACATGGACATCCAGCCAGATGGATAATGTCATCTGTAGTAGTCTCTGCAAGCACTTTGCCTCTTTGTTATCATTTATATTGTGGTGAGAAAAGAAAACTGGTAACCTTATCTTATGATGCTGTGAACAGGCAGATGTAACGTCTGATATCTGCGCATTGATATATGATATTTTTGCAAAGGGATTAGCTATTTATGAATAATGACTATACCTGACTCATGGCCCTGCCAGATGTGGTGCTCCAGTTTTGACAACTTGACCACTTCAGTCAAGTGCTGAAACAGACAAACGAAAGGTTATCTATCAGACCACCCATAGCAGAGATTTAAACTCTGGGCGCAATGTTGGCTAGACATGCCATTATCTATCAGACCACCCATAGCAGAGATTTAAACTCTGGGCACAATGTTGGCTAGACATGCCATTATCTATCAGACCACCCATAGCAGAGATTTAAACTCTGGGCACAATGTTGGCTAGACATGCCATTATCTATCAGACCACCCATAGCAGAGATTTAAACTCTGGGCACAATGTTGCTAGACATGCCATTATCTATCAGACCACCCATAGCAGAGATTTAAACTCTGGGCACAATGTTGGCTAGACATGCCATTATCTATCAGACCACCCATAGCAGAGATTTAAACTCTGGGCACAATGTTGGCTAGACATGCCATTATCTATCAGACCACCCATAGCAGAGATTTAAACTCTGGGCGCAATGTTGCTAGACATGCCATTATCTATCAGACCACCCATAGCAGAGATTTAAACTCTGGGCACAATGTTGGCTAGACATGCCATTATCTATCAGACCACCCATAGCAGAGATTTAAACTCTGGGCGCAATGTTGGCTAGACATGCCAAAACAACTAGCATCAATATAAATTGTGCCATCACTGGTGGGAATCAGGAGGACTTTTCTCAGGCTGAGCAATATAAGCTGTCTTCTAGGGAGTCTTCATGGTGAAGTGGTTACACTGCCTGCCTCACACCAAAAGTAATGGGTTTCTTCTTCTTCTTCTACTGCGTTCATCTGGAGTGGTTTTTCAGATGTTTTTGCGCTGTGTCAGGTTTATTTGCGTCCTTAGGCTGACACATCCGACTTCTGTGGGTGTTTGTTGACCGGGTTAACCTTTCAGGGGAGTAGTGGGTTTGATTCCAGGCTACCTTGTTCAGTTCATAAGTGAAATTTTCTTGGAGACTCCTGAGAGTTGCTGAAGCTATGGGATTTGTGCTTTGTGTGATGCTTTCGGCAGTCACCCTATGGAAGGAGATGTAGCCATATGGGATAAAACCCAGTGCAATGAAGTCGATCCTCTGACCATTAAAAAAATCCTGTTTTATAGCTGCCTCCTCAAGCAGTCATCTCATAGCATAGAGGCTGGGTGTTTTGTTCCACCTCACTGCAGGAACAAGTGTACTTCAACACATTCAAAGTATACTTGTTCCAGCATCAAGCATCATCAGCAGGTGACAGGTTCAAATCCTGAAAGGTAACCATAACTGCTTCTTTCTTCTACTTCTATGAGTACCAAACAATACATGTGTGTTTATTCACAACAAATTTAAAGCAATGTGAATCAAGAAGAAAAAAACAACAACAAACTGACATTCTACAAGATCTAAACATGGAAGTGTGCTTTTGTATGGATGAGGCGTGGACAATGAGCAGACAAGATGAACGTTTGACGGCTGTGAAATGTGGTTTCTCAGGAAAATGAACCCAATGACCAAGTCCTACAAGAAACAAATGAAAACCGTAAACTGATTAGAGAAATTAGATGTAGATAGTCACAATTTTGGAGTAGCTGGCCGAGTGGCTAGAATGCCAGATTTTCCTTTGGGAGACCCGGGTTTGAATTCTCGGTAAGGGTGGTTTTTCCTGCCGGGGACAAAAAGAAAATTCCAACCTGCACAGTTCGTGGCGACTGCCCTAGCCAGGCGGCCTTAATTCCTCAGGCTCATGACCCCTGTCACACACTGCAAGGTACTATATAGGCAGTAAATGACAGACAGACAATGACAGTCAATATTTTTTGGTCACGTTATGAGAAGAAATAAATTGGAGAACTAGGTGACACCAGGCAAGATTGAGGGGAAGAGAAGTAAATACCTGGATGGCTTGGCCACGCGGTATGGTTGAGACAAGAACACTGAGCTAATCCATGACTCTGGTGATCAAGTGAGATGGCAAAACATGACCACCTACGCTTACCGGCATGGCACATGATGATGATTATGAAACATGGAAGTAAACAGGCTGACATGCAGCATCACGTCTCAGAAACTAAAATACTACGGCCACATTCAATGTTATCCTTGTTGGGAAAGAACAGTAGTAGTGGAAAGCATGGTTCCTGCATGAAAAGGGCAGGAGGTGACCAACATGGTGGTAGACACACGACATTACAGACAGCCAAGGCAGGAAAATGCTGGCGGCAAGGGAACCGGTGAGGGATTGAGAATCTTCCTAGCAGGCGGCGGCATTCTGCAAAGATCTGGCTACAAGATGATGATGGAGGCTGAATGGCTGAATCATCATCATCATCACCTGCCAACTGAAGGTATGCCTTCATGCACACCGTGTTTGAAACACAGCTACGGGCGATTTGGAAGCAGACCATCTTGTGCTTGTTTAATACAGGTGTTAATGCCAGTCGTTCTGAAAGCAATAGCAAACTACTGAACGTAAACTTGCCAAGAAATCACAAGCAGCCACAAAATTCTGAGGTTGACTGCAATGTCCTGTAAAGGATATGCAGCTAATTTCATGCAGCTTACAGATCTCAATTCTAGGTGTTCAATTCTATTGATGACATTCCTCCATGCCACATCTCAAATAATCTAGGATCATTTCTTTCGGTCTGTTCCTGCCTCTTTTACCACTAATCTTTCACAATGGTTTCCAAAGCCTCTCTTCTCACATGATCAAAGAACACTGAATACAAAATAAGACTTGAACACAAACCTCAATGAGCTCACAGTCACAATCTCGAACACCCAATCTGCCCATGACAACAGAAACATTCTCCAGGTATGCATCTCTTTGATCTTTTGGACTGTGTGAACTGGAACACATGGTTGAGAATTGATATCACACTAGATTGAGTTTAATGGAATGTTATTATTAAAGAAATTACATACAAGTATGGTAGAAATTCTTATTTAACCCATTCAGACCCCATAACATATCTAACATATACTGTAACGACAACATACACTGTAACCACAACATATGCAACATAATGTAACAACAGTATATACTATATCCACAACATATCCAACATATACTGTAACCACAACATATGTTGTAATCACAACATATAATGTAACCACATGACATTCAACATACTGAGTAACCACAACATATCCAACACATACTGTAACCACAAAATATCCAATATATACTGTAACCACAACATATACAACATATAGTGTAACCACAAAATATCTAACATATACTGTAACCACAAAATATCCAACATATACTGTAACCACAACATATACTGTGACCACAATGTATAATGTAACCACAACATATACTCTAATCACAACATATAATGTAAACACAACATATAATGTAACCATAATATATAATGTAACCATAATATATAATGTAACCTCAACATATAATGTAACCACAAAATATAATATAAGCACAACATATAATGTAACCCAACACATAATGTAACCACAACATATAATGTAACCATAATATATAATGTAACCACAACATATAATGTAACCACAACATATAATGTAACCACAAAATATAATATAAGCACAACATATAATGTAACCCAACACATAATGTAACCACAACATATAATGTAACCACAACATATACTGTAACCACAACATAGGGGGGGGGGGGGGTGGAGGCTGAGTGGCATAATGTCATCATTCAGTGGGCAAACAGACTAGCGTGGGTGATCATGCCTCTCCATAAAATGCGATCTCTGACGGCATGGATCAATTCATGTGTTGACTCCCTTCCATGCCATGACACAAGACTTCAAGAATCTTTCCAGATGTCACAATATGTTCCAGTTTTTGTTTTCTCATAACATGGCCAGAACAACGAGGACTGCCTCTTTCTGATATTTGTGATAAGTTGTCTTTGCGACTCAGCTTCCCTTAAAACATCCTGATTGCTCATTTTGGCTGTCCAATTAATTTTCAGCATTCTTCTACTAAAACCTCTCCAAGGCTTCCATATAATGTAAACACAACATTCATTCATTAAGTGTCATGCCGACTGGCATAGGCGTTCATGACTTTCCACAGATCTCAGTCATGAAGTCTTGGGAAGATAATGTGGTGGTTTCCCCTTGCAACCACAACATATCTGACATATAATGTAACCACAACATATACTGTAACCAAATATCCAACATGTAACCACAACATATACTGTAACCACATCTCAAACACAAACTGTAGCAACAAAATATACAATAAATACTTTAACCAAATCATATCCAACACATACTGTAACCACTATAGCAGAGAGACAGTGGGCTCAACACCTTGTGCCACATTCACTGAAAGTTAGAAAATCAAATGGTTTGGCCATCTTCTTAGACTGCAACACCATCAGTTACCAGCATTGACACTACACCAAAGAAGATCTGATATGAGAGCAAGAAGACATCTGTGAAGAATATGGATTGACAACATCAAAGAAATTGTAGTCACAGGATGACATCCAGCATCATCCATCAAGCACTGGAATGTCAACTATTCATCCCCATGACACTAGACAGCAAAAGAGAAAGATGATGATGATGATGATGATGATGATGATGATGATGACTGCAACCACACCATATTCCAGATATCATGAGGTTAACATGGTAGAGTAAACAAGTGTTCGTTGTGATCTGGAGAAATAAATATGCGTTTGTGTTTTCTAAGATCAGTGTGTTCAACAAGAAGGAAAATGGAGGAAATTGAAAGAAAATCATGGTGATTCCTTGGGTGAGCCCAGTACCAGACCGCTATGTGCCGGCTCTGCAATTATGGAACCCTCCTTGGATGGTGGATAATGCTCATGGTCTGCCCCTGCCTTCCCTTGAGAGTTAACTGTGATGTCTTCAGCTGTTCAAACTTGACCAGCTGGGATGTGGACGGCACCACAAAAGTGTGATTTGAAAGTACTTCGAAACACCTGGGAAGGCTAACCTGGTCAACAAACACCCGTAGAAGTCGGATGTGTCACCTAAGGATGCAAATAAACTTGGCACAATGCAATTAGGTCTGAAAAAACACTCCGGGTGAATGCAGAAGAAGAAGAAGAAGAAGAAGAAGAAGAAGAAGAAGAAGAAGAAGAAGAAGAAGAAGGAAATCATGAGCGCTCACTTCGGAAACACATAAAACAAGCGAACAACAACAGCAAAAGTACAACACAGACAGTAGATATTTGGGACTTGGAATGTTAGTGAACCAGGAGATACAATAACCAGAACTAGTAGAGTTCATTAAAAATATTCCATACACACTTACTATAAAATGCTGCCTCCAGAGCCTAAGCAAAAACTGTGAAAGAATATAAATGCTTTGGCAAGGATGTCCATCAACCACCTGCAAAATAAAGCAATCTTTATGAATTATAAAAGTACTTTATACCTTTGACATATATAAAGCAATTTGTAATACTTATAAATGCACCATAGCTGTGGTACCCCGGTGGCTCGGTGCTCACCTGCCAATATGTCATCACTTGGATGTAGCAGATTGAAATTATGGTCTAATGAAAGCTATTTTTTATTGTCTAGAATGAGGGTAGCTCAGTAAGTATCTAGATTCTATCAGGATAACTCAAAAACGATGATTATTAAGCTTAGTAACTACTCCAAACAAACAGTATACATATCTGAGACTTGCTGATGGAATGGGCAAGTACCAAAAGCTTCCCCACACTTTCTTTTTCAAAATGGCATCGGAATGGTTGACTCCAGTACAGGAATAGTGTGTTGTGATGAAATTATTGGTGAAACAAGGTTCAAGACCAGATGAAATTCATTGCTGACTGTCAGGGCTTGTTTGGAGAACAGAATATAGCATGTTAATCAGTGTTTGAGTGATGTAAATGCTTTTGTGAAGGCCATGAATCCTTCATGGAGGTGTCCTGTGAAGGTCAACTAAAAAGTGTTATTATGAGTGAAGCCGTACAGTGTTGAAAAGGTTAGCTATTGTCATATGCAAAATTTGTGTGGACACAGTCAATGTTCATAAAGTTTCCTGTTGATCTCTGTGGCAAAGGGGTCACAGACGCAGTTCGTAATATTGATCACCCGCGTTCGAAATACAGCTGTGGCCGATTTGGCAGCAGACCACCTTACATTGTTTTTTTTTTATGAAATGGTATGGGTGCCGGTCATTCAGAAAGCAAAGGCAATGTACTGAAAGTAAACTTGCCCAGGAACCATGAACAGCCAAAACAAAAAAATGCTGGGGTTAACTGCTATGTCCTATAAAGGATATGCAATTAACTTTTAACTTTCCTGTTGTAGGTCCAAACTTGCTTTTTGTTTGACACTGAATCAGTTAAAACAACCCACAGTGGTTGAAAATTCCAAACAGCAGGCCAAAAAGCCACTGCCCTGGAAATATGTTTAGGAAAAAAACCCACCCACAAACAGACTGAACCCGTTGCCTAGGATGGAAGCTGTCTAGAAGAAGCAAACCTGATACAAATTCATGCTGAAGTCGGTCACACTGATCTTTAAGGCGCATAACAACCCTCAAAACTCAACCCTCAAAAATAACTTTGTAGGACACTATCCCCTTGAAAATAACTGTGTGACACACATCCTAAGCAATAACTGTGTGTGACATATTCCCCTCAAAAATAACTGTGTGACACAGTCCCCTCGAAAATAACTTTGTGTGACACATTCCCCTCAAAATTAACTTTGTGTGACACACACCCCTCGAAAATAACTGTGTGACACATTTCCCTCAAAAGAGGAACAAAGAAGAGGATTAGCAAGGCTTCAGAACAGGAGTGCTTAACATGAGATGCAGATGGTTAAGGACTTCTGCACACTCTGCACACTTTGGGAGACACAGAAGGTATGAAAAGAATAATAGTAACAAATGTGAACTCACCATTCTATGTAAGTTAACAACTGAATATCTGACTTGAGTACTTTCCTCTTGGCCATTAATGTGGCAATAAACTGTCCCTGAGAAGTAACAACACCAAATGCTAATAAGTATATGACTTGCAAGGTGCTGTGATTTCCTCTCTGTCTGTGTCTCTCTATCTCTGTCTTTCTCTCTCCACTCCTACTCTCTTTCTTCACTCACACACTCTTTCACTCCATGCTCTCTTTCTCCCTCTCTTTTGACACACTTTCACTCCATGTTGTCTATCTCCACCCTTACTCTCTCTCTCTCTCTAATTCTTCACTCTTTCACTCCAAGCTGTCTATCTCCACACATTCTCTCTCTCTCTCTTTAAACTCTTTGATTCCATGCTGCCTCTCTCCACCCCTATTCACTCCCCAAAATGAGAACTAGAAAGTAACCGTCTTAAAAACTGGAAAATAAATTATCAAAATCAAAACAAAACAAACACACATACTGGAAAATAAATCTCAAATATTGGACAGAACAACTGAAATACTGGGCAAGAGAAGAAGACAAGATCCGATCAAAGTAAACTGGCTTGTATATATATAGTATCATGTTTCAGAACCAGAGATCAGCTTGGTCAAATGGTAAGAGTGCTCGCTCTTAAAATTCTGGTGTGCTGATGCCGAGGTAGTCCTACAACCCCTACAACCATCAACTGGACTAAAATATTACCTTCCGGTCCATGACTTAAGGACATAAATTACAAGTGTCGCAGAAGTCAAAGCGTATTCACCTAATGGCAATGGACACTGGTAATAGGGAAAGCTAATCCACATGACAATGAGTAGGCAAACTGAATAACATCTAATGGTAGTGGAAATGTGGTTTCTGAGGAAAATGCAAAGAACACCATGGACAGGCAGAAAAACCACCAAGCAAGCCCTACCAGAAACAAATGAAAACCGTAAACTGATTAGAGAAATTAGACGCGGATTAGAGAAATTAGACATGACAGGGAAGAATGTTTGGACATGTTATGAGAAGAAATAAACTGGAGAATTTGTAACAACTGGTAAGCCTGCGGAGAAAAGAACAAGGGGAAGGCAGAGAAGTAAATATCTGGGTGGTTTGGCCACATGGCATAATCGTGACAAAAACACAGAGCTGATCCATGACACTAGTGATTGTATGAGATGGTGAAACATGACCTCCAACACTTCTCAGTATGGCACATGATGATGATGAATGAGAGCAATGTTCTTCACAAGATCTGTCACATGATGATGGTGACACAGACACCGAACTGTAGCAGAAGTTAACTACCTGGTAAGGTGGCGCCACAATGATTCTCTTCTCAATGTCAACCACTGTACAGGCTTTCTGAAATGACAAGATGATAATGGCATGGTAAAAGAAAACAAAATAGCGGTAACATATGAACACAACAGTAACAAATCAAGATAACAGTAGCAACAATATATGTATTAGTAGTTTCCCCTTGATTTCCACATCTATGGATGTTTTGCGACCCTTAGTTTTGACAAAAATGTTCCGCTGTATAGGCAAACTGAGGCCCAGCTCTGCTGAGGTGTAGAGTTGTCCAGAGCAACACTTGGCACACCATGATGCATTCCCAGCCCTCTACGATATGGATGTGCAGTTGGGATTGTCCTTTCATTAAGCTATCACACCATGAATCAAACATGCCATATTCTGTTATGGGTAAATTTACTCACTTTGAAATGTGGCCAAGAGAGTGACCTATCTGGCCAACCCTTCCTGATTTCTAACTGCCATGGGATGTTTTCAGTCCACAACGTGCACACAGGATTTCCTATTTATTTGCCCTTATCTGATAAGACTAGGTATCCAATCCATGACATAGGGATCTGGAGGATGTACAACATCCAGCTACTAGGCTCGCAGACACGCAATAAAAGAACAATCTGCTTCTTTTCTTCCTCCAGTTACCTCTGTGAAGTGATGGGGGAGATAGGATCTTTTGTGTGTTCTTTCCAATGCACTTTGTAGGTTCGGATTCATTTCTCTAAGGTTGTTCTTGATACCATAATTTACATAGTCTTCCCCTTGTTCTGTATCCATCATATATCTTTAATGTGGCTCTTTGTAGCAGATAGTACCAGGGCATTCATGTGAGGTGGCCAAACCATTTAATCTATTGTTCTTTAATTAACTTCCTGACAATACAAACCTTAATTGCACCAGGTATGAAGGAGTCCAGAGACCGCCGTTCTGGTCTGCACACACCAACTAGCTTTAACTTAATCAGGTCAGTGATTTTCACAGGTTTTGATGTCCATTCCAAGACTGCATGAGATTTCCTGAAAGAAAATAAACATTCACATAAGAAGCATAAGACATAACCATAAGAAGTATGTTCACACAGCCTTTATTTAGCTTTCAGCTTTGATAATTTTACATACACAAATGCTCTATCTATTATACATTTTCTATCTCATTTTGACAATGATTTGTTGTCCATATTTGCTGTTAAGTATGTTGTTTGTCTATCAAGAATGATGATGACCATTCATTTCATCCAGTAGGGTTGAAAGTATGGAGCCGTGAGTTTTGAGATGGCTGATAAGGCCTGTCAGGGTCCTGTATGTAAGTAATAGTGTAATTGCCGGTATGTAAGCGAGAGTCAGTGTAAGCAATAGCTGAGGTCAAGGGCAGTAGGAGACATCACGGCTTGGCTAACGGACGGTCAGGCAAGAAGCCCGTGGACAGACCCACGTGATGTGGGAAGGTCAAGGAGGACGGAGTCAGTGTGTGTCAGACAGCGAATAGAGACGGACGTGTGGAGATATAGCGAGTGATAGAACGATTGAACGATAGTGTTGTGACGGATAGATGAGATGAACGTTGTGTATTGATATTCGAGGAATGTACTAACTGTGATATGTGCGGGATGATGTGAGACTGTGATTGCGAATGGTCATACGGGCAACAGTGTGAATATCGCCCATGTGAGCGAGCGTTTGGCTGCTTGTGTCGAATGATTGCTTAAGCGTGAAGTGAGACCATATTGTTATCCTGTAGTATAATGTAATAAAGGTTGTTCAGGAGATAGCTCCTGCGAGTTTCCGATTGCAGTCATGTGTTATTAGTATATGTATCGTAGATGTTGTAATTTGCCTGTCCAAGTCCAGTGAGCTAGAAGGAGAAGATAGTTAGGACTCTGACAGGCCTATTTTGGCTCGAAATGTTCTTTGACAATGTGGGTAAAGAATGCAGTGGTTTTCTGTCCAGCCATTTCTTCACAGCTCTTGCATTCCTGTTTGCTTCAAAAGTCATTTCACCCTTGCGTAATGATGTACGCCACGAATTTCGGTCTTTGGCAGCAGTCTCCCAGGTGTCATGATGAATTCCAAATGCTTTTAGTGAGATCATCAGAGTGTCTTTAAAGTGTTTCCTCTGGCCGCCTTGTTAAGTATATGAGGTCAGTGGAAGCCACAGTACCAGAGTGGCTTGCAAGCTTGGTGGCCCCGCGGTCATGTGTTTGAATGTCTATTGAGGCAGATTCGTAAAAACTGACCTGGACTGACTGGCCAACCACACCTACAATGAGAACTAGGAATTGTCATGGGAAATAAAGGCGACTGGCATAATAGTGACAACAATGCCAACTGAGTGCCATCATCATCATCTCATATTGTTCCTCTTATACCTTGCAGTGTTGAGGCGAGTTATAAACAATGGGCGTTCCTGTCTATGGGCTTTAAATGTTGAGATTCTCATGGATGTTATTCCTTCTGTCCATCGTTTACATGGTCGGCTACCCAACTGAGTGCTAACTGATTTATACAAACCTGAGGCAAGCACAATATATAAGGGGACGTTCATTTGAAATCCATTCATGAAGCACCGTGCGTAATTGCGTACGTTGAACATGATCATGTCATAGTCATGTGATAAGTACTGACCAATGAATAAAAGAGCACATAGGTTCTGTTTCTGACCATTGAGAAAATTGCCGGGTTGATCAAAAATCCATTCAAAGAGCGGTGATTAAGTTTTTTTTTTCATTTGAAGGATGTCGACCAGTGGACATTCATCGAAGAATGCAGGCAGCGTACGGTAACAAATGTGTGTAGAAAACAACATTGACAGACGGCACGAATGTTTCGGAAAGGACGTCAGTTCACGACAGATCTTCGATGGCCGGGTCAAGCGCATATTGTTGCAACAGAAATAACCATCACCAAAATTGATGCAGCAGTATAGATGAACCGCTGTCGAAGCATACGTTCGCTAGCGAAAGAATTTGATGTATCAATTGGGACAATTCAAAAGGTCATTCGTAAGAAACTGCAATATCTGAAGGTGTGTGTTCACAGTGGGTACCACGGATGTTGACCGACCACCAAAAAGAGGAACGCACTTGCTGCATTACAGAGTCGAGGGTGATGCATTTCTCTTCCGCATAGTGGCAGGCGATGAATCATGGTGTCACCACTTTGAGCCGAGCAGCAAAAGAGAGAGCATGCAATGGAAGCATGCTGGATCACTAAAAGCCAAGAAATTCAAGTTACAGGTTTCCGCTGATAAGGTTGTGCTGAGCGCATTTTTTTACCACAAAGAGCTATTGTTGGCCGACTTTTAAGAACCTGGTGTCAACATCAACTCTACCCACTACTTTCAAACACTAGACAAGCTGCAAAAAGCCATCAAGAATAAACGACCTGGTGTGCTTTCTCGAGGTGTGATTTTGTTGCATGATAATGATTGTCCGGATGTCACAAAGATTGTGCAGGAAGCATTAGCAAGGAAGAAGTGGGAAATTCTGCAACATCTGGCATATAGTCCTGATTTGTCACCATGTGATTTTCATTTGTTCGGACGTCTAAAAAAAAGCTCTCAAGGGGCAACGATTTCACACAGATGCAGACATAATGAACGCGGTAAACACTTGGTTCAGTGAGGTTCCACTTGGTTCAACCACAATCCTGTTTTGCAGATGGCATTCACCGCCTACCTAAGCAATGGGATGCTTGCCTGAATGCCTATGGCGACTTCTGATCAACCCATGGCGCATAATTCATTCAAAATGAATGCTTTGTTTAATTCTACCACACCTGTTAATGCATCTTTTATGCTTTTGTAATAAAGCCATTGGAATGGGTTTCAAATGAACGTCTCCAATACTTGAATCACTTCAAGGCATGTGAAAGGGTTCTTCACTTTATTTGTTATAGAACCTGTATTTTTGAACGGATGTGAAGTGAGGACAGTGAGTAGACAAGCTGAAAAACATCTGATGGCTGTGGAAATGTGGTTTCTGAGGAAAATACACAGAATACCATGGACAGACAGAAAAACCAATGGCCAGTCAGTAAACACTGTGCTGAATCATGACCTGTCACATCCCATATCTCTGCCAATGTGAAGTTTTGGTACCGCTCTTCACTCCACTGGTACCTGAGTTTGGAGTGGAGAAATAAAAGTCTACAACACAGTCCCTGTCGAGATGGTATTTTGGTCCTGGACCAGGAGGAATATTTCTATATCAGCCTCACTCTGACAGATGCAAATCCTTTTAAGGGCTCAGTTGGCCTGAAATTCAGCGCATCAGACTTCAAAGTGGAGGTCAGCATGGCCGAATGGATAAGAACACATATTCTTAAACATCCGGTGTACTGATGTCGAGTTAAGGGGTTCAACCCCTTCACCAGATAGTTGGACTAAAATGTTGACCTCTCGTCCTTGACTTAGGGACGTAAATTACAAGTACCTCTGAAGTTGGAGTTGGTTTGCCTGTTGGTGAGGGACACTGTTAATCGGGAAAGCTAATCCACATGCAAGATTCAGTCCAGCACTACTATAAGCAGTTGTTTGGACTACGCTTGAGTTCAAAGCGAGCGAGCCCCCCCCCCCCCCCCCCCCCCCCCCCCCCCCCAAGACTTCAAAGTTACAACTTCAGAGGATTCACCAACACAACCACCCAACCATCCTATCCAAAAACAATAGAAACATCCAACACAACCATCCACTATAACCAGCCAAACCCAACCACCACAGCATCCCAACCAACAAACCTAACCCACCAACCAACACATGTTGTTAAACAACAAATCTGAAGCTTCCATACCTCCTTGTTACAGGAACAAAAACTGCCAGAGCATTAACAACTTTAATGACCTCAGACTCCAGCCTGGCCGACCCTGCTATCAAGACTGGCCGCCCACTGAGCAAGCTGAATATCACATGCTCGAAGTACTGGTAGCTTGACAGAACCTCCGACAAGCCAAAACCTGTCATATCATGAATATGTAGTAATGGATGTAGAATGTGACAGTGTGGAAAATATAATCAAACTGTTACACGGGATAACCCCCCACAATCATAAACATTTAGCAATAGCTGTAGAATATGACAGTGAGGAAAAAGTAATCACGCAGTTACATGTGATACACCAATCATGAACATTTAGCAACAATTGTAGAATGTGACGGTATGGAAAATATAATGGAGCTGTTACATGTGATAATTCCCCACCAATTTTGATCATTAAGCAACAGCTTTAGAATGTGACAGTGTGAATAAAGTAATCCAGCTGTAATACGTGATAATCCCCCACCAAATATGAGCATTTAACATCAGCAGTAAAATGTGAAAGTGTGGAAAATATAATCACACAATTCCATGTGATTATCCACCAATCATGTTTATTTAGTGAAAAGTCAGCCGAATGTTGTTTACAGGAAGCCATAATCAATCCCAGCATTTTCGAATGATTGTGATTTTTGAGACAATTTTACGCTCAGTAGTTTGCCATTGTCTTCTAAACGACTGATACTCATACCATAGTGGAAAGTAACGCAACACGGCCTGCTTCCAAACTGTCCTGCAGCTGATTGTAAACCTGGTATGTGACATTGTGAATCTGTACTCACTGCCCATTAAGCCACAGACGCCAGTGTTTATTTAGTAAGCTGTAAAATGTGGCAATGCGGAAAACATAATGGAACTCTTTCTTCAGCGATCAACGTTTGCCATACACTTACTCCGGCACAGATCACAAATATTATAGATCGCTTGAGATCTTCATGGGTGGCCAGCGTTTGTCTTGAAGGATCACTCCTGTGGGCCAGATTTTCCTCCTCTATGCTTCATAATCAGGGTGATCTTGCAGAACATGCTCTGGGGTTTGCTTTGGTGCTCCACATTTGCTAATGGTAAAGTTAGCTGAGAACCATCTGCTGGAGGTGTGCTGTAAAACTACAATGTTATATATATATATATATACACACACACAGAGTGATGTTCAACAAACGACCTGTTACGTGGTAATGAGGGATGGCATAACAACACAATTCTTACCTGGCCTGTCCTTGGTCATGTTGTTAATCCAGTCACCAACTGTATACATGCCACATCGGGGTTTCCTAGAAGAGAACAGACTAGACAGTAGACTAGACAGTAGACTAGACAGTAGACTAGACAGTAGACTAGACAGTAGACTAGACAGTAGACTAGACAGTAGACTAGACAGTAGACTAGACAATCACAGTACTTTAAACATAGAAGCCACAAATAATATGTTGCACGATTTATGCTTGACATATTTTGTTGCATCTCATCAGATAGATGCATACTTCAGATTTGTTTATCATATGGAGTGAATAAATGAATATTACTTTTTTAGCTGAAACAATGAAAATACTTAGTCACAGGTATTATTAAAACCACCACCCTTGCAGCATATTGGTGGAGAAAGGCAGGACCAGGCAGCACAAGCTAAAGGTAAAGACGTTCCAGTATGACAGTACAGGGCAAGATGTGGTGAGTAAAATAAGACGTGACAAGCGCAGAACGTTTCAGGGCAGGAAAAAAAGCTGGGAGCAGCCACCGTGGTGGAGTTTCGAGGTGGAGAAGGCTTGGGTGGATAAGCGTAGTGCTGTAAGGAGATGGCAAAATGCCAAGAAGAACAGAGCTGGTCATCCTAGTCCCTGCTTGCACTTAGAAAGAGAGATGCACACAAAAGTAAGCTACTTCAAAAAACTGGTCAAGGTTGTTAAAAGCGAAAAATGGGCAGAGGTGTGTCAAAGAGTAAGCACAGACAAGTCACTGAAATTGTTCTGGCGACTACATAAAAGCATGAGGGGTGTAGTCAAGAATAAGAGCATTTCTGACTTCCAAGGTGCTGACCTCATCTGGCAGAGGACTGACGAGGACAAGGGCAAAGCCCTCTTTGAACGCTACCTTGAGCAGAGCAACCAGACAGACATGGGAGGCCGAAATCTGGCCAAGGAGGTCACCTCAGACAGATGCAAGGCCCAGAACACCTCGGATGAAGACACAGTGACAGTGAAAGAAATCAAGGCTGTGCTTCGACGATCAAAAAACAGTGCTCCAGGTCCTGATGGCATAAGATACGACGACATAAATAGGTGTACCGACAATGAGCTAGAGAAACTAGCAGACATGTACAACAACAGTATAGGGAGTGCTAGCATCAAGGAGGAATGGTTACACAGCTATCTGATTCCCTTGCCGAAGCCTGACAAAGACCACAAAAAAATTCAGGGATATCGAATTATAACCATGCAGAATACAATAGGCAAGCTGCTGGAGAAGGTAATTGCCAGGAAAATATCAAGCCAACTAGAGAGGCAAGGTGTTTTCCCACCCACCCTGGGTGGGTACCGTCCAAAAAGAGAAACCTGGACCAATGCAGCAGTCTTTGCCCAGGATGTCTATGAAGGTTTCCACTCAGGCACTGAAACCGTTGCTGCAGCGATTGATCTTGAGGACGCATACAACAGAGTACCACTGGATTTTTTAATGTTTCAGCTTCTCGAACTAAACGTAAGTCCATTCCTCCTTAGTTGGATCGCTGCAGCCCTCTTCCAACGGAAAGTAGTTTTTAGATGTGGCAGTTGGACTTCGGAACCAACAACAATATATCCTGGCCTACCACAGGGATCACCATTATCTCCGGTACTGTTCAACGCCTACACAGTGAGAATCACCAGTGAGCAGATCACTGGACCTGGCAGGACATTGTCATATGCCGATGATGTTTTAGTGTATCGTCAGGGTAAGGATAGAGAGGAGGTTGCTGTGGAACTACAAACCGAACTCAATCGCACAAGTACTTGGTGTGATGAAGCTGGGGCAATGGTCAACCCAACAAAGGCAACAGTGACTTGGTTCTCGTTGAATAATCATATTGTCAACACTCCAACACCAACTGTAATGCTGTGTTCAGAGACGGTGGAAAGAACGCAGGCAATGAATTACCTGGGGATACGGTTTGATCGAAGCCTTGCTTATAATGTGCACATAGACCAGGTGATAACAAAGGCCAAGCGGGGTTTGGCAGCGATGCGGGTGATGGCGGCAGCAAACTGTGAGCAGCGCCATCTATGTCTTCTGTACGAGGGGCTGGTCATGTCTGTTTTGGAGTATGCAATGGCAATCCTGACTCTCAGCCATAAGCAGATAGAAAGGATGGAAAGGATACAGAATGAAGCTATGCACATTATTCTTGGATGTACAAGAGATACAGCATGCAGGGCGATGCGCTACCTTCTTGACTTTCCAACCATTGAAGAGAGAATACAAGGTTGCAGGGCACGCGCCTACCTCAGAATTAACGCAAACACACAACATCCACTGCATAGTGAAATTAGGAAGGTGAAGGGCAGCAGGTTAAAAAGAGGAAGGTCGTGGATGGGTCAAGCCGAAGACATTCTTCAACAGGTGTGTTCACTTGAGGACTTAGAACCTGGCGAGGAGTGGGTGCAAGTGCCAACAGACTTCTGCACATCCTTTTCAGTTTGCATCCAACTAGATAGAAAATGCAGACAAGAAAATCCGGCTGCTGTTGAGGCTGAAGTACAAGCGTTGATTTTCGAGAATTCGCTAGACGGTGACGCGGTCATCTACACAGATGGGTCGGTCGTCCGACATGTGAGAAGCTCATGGGCCTTTACAGCTCGGGCCGGAGGGAGAATTGTGAAGGAGGACTCTGGTGCTTTCACTGAAACCACAAGTAGCCTGACCATGGAAGTCATGGCAGTAAGTAAAGCAATAACATGGCTCGAGACACAGACATTCACTAGGGCTTGTTTCCTCAGCGACTCAATGAACATGATCAAGAGGATAGAGGAGGGATCGATCCGAAGAGAATGGTTGCTGCCTCTGGAGCGGTCTCGACTGGCAAAGATTAGTTTCATCTTCGTGCCAGGGCATGCGGGAGTACAAGGAAATGAGCGGGCTGACAAGCTCGCAGGTGAGGCTACTGTGGAGGGCGGACGCGCCATGGACCAGGCCGACATCCTGAATGCTCTACGAGAAGTAAGACTTTTGCGAGAACCAAGTGATGACTGTGAATCTACAACAATGGCCAGACTGCGAGAGCAGCAAATTAAAAGAGGGGTGGCCAAACAAGAACACTACGCAGGAAGCCAAAGAAGATTGATAAACCAACACAGAACTGGCGTCGTTAGCCGCTACACGTTGCGGGATTTGCTGAGGAGGGGATCCGAGCACTTATGGACTGAATGGTTCGATGTGCAATGAGGATGATCTGTCGACTAACTAACTAACTAACTAACTAACTATTATTAAAATGTGGAGCATCTGTTATCCCCATAGTAATTTCACATTTAACAAGAAGAACACTTTCTGTTTGCATAAAACTGACTGGAACTACCTAATTGCTAACCCTTCACTATATCTAAGCAATTACTTATTATTCATTGAATACAGTATATGAAATGCTTTTTCTTTGTTCACGTTATAACAGTTCATGAGGTGTTGAGAAATCGAAGAGGAGGGCATTTTATAACCTTTCGGCTGCACAGGGATATATAACTCTGCAGTTTGCACCTGACAAGATGCAGCAAAAAACATTTTTTTAAAAGTTGCATATCCGTTACAGGATGTCGCAGTCAACACCAGCAATTTTTGCTGTCGTGATCTCTTGGCAAGTTTGCGTTCAGTAGTTTGCAATTACTTTCTGAACGACCGGCACCCATACCATTTCGTAAAAATCCAACGGAAGGCGATCAGCTGCCATATCACCAACAGCTGTGTTTCGATTGTGGGTATGTGGGATTATGAACTGCGTTATTTTTCTACAGCCATTTGTGACTTAATATTAATTTACCCTCGTACTTCCGAACAATCCAACCCCATCTTAAAGTGGTTTACTAAGAATGTCAATTAGGAAAGGAAGGCTGCAAGGAAAAAAAACTGATCACTTCACCTCATCATGTCATGACCAAGTATATGTGAAGTTCTATAACTTCAGATCTCTATGGAATTATCTGCTGCGAGATTGTACTTTCAGAAGAGCCAAATATACATGCTTTGTACAACACAAATACATTGCCAGATTTCTTTAGTATCTTGTGTCTGAGGTACAATTACACATATCAGACTGAGTGATACACATGAAGAACAGCCAATCACAATATCATGCTGATTAATACACTCAGAGAACAACCAATCACACATATCATGCCGATTAATACACATGAAGAACAGTCAAGCACACATGTCATGCTGACTGATACAAATGGAGAACAGTAAATCACACATATCATGCTGTCTGATACACATAAAGAACAGTAAGTCACACATGTCATGTTGACTGATACACCTGAAGAACAGCCACCACACATGTCATGTTGACCGAAATACCTGAAGAACAGCCAACCACATGTCATGTTGACCGATACACCTGAAGAACAGCCAACCACATGTCATGTTGACCGATACACCTGAAGAACAGCCAACCACACATGTCATGTTGACTTATACACATGAAGAACCAACCATACATGTCATGTTGACTGATACACATGAAGAACAACCAACCACACATTTCGTGTTGACTGATACACCTGAAGAACAGCCAACCACACATCATGCTGACTGATATACATGATACATGAAGAACAGCCAACCATGCGTATCATGCTGACTGATACACCTGAAGAACAACCAATCACACATGTCATGCTAACAGATAAACATGAATAAAAGCCAACCACACATGTCATGTTGACCAATACACCTGAAGAACAGCTAACCACAAATGTCATGCTGACTGATACACCTGAAGAACTGCCAACCACAAATGTCATGCTGAATGATACACATGAAGAACAACCAACCACACATGTCATGCCACAGATACACATGAAGAACAGCCAACCACACATGTCATGCCACTGATACACATGAAGAACAGCCAACCACACATGTCATGTTGACTGATACACCTGAAGAACAGCCAACCACACATGTCATGTTGACTGATACACCTGAAGAACAGCCAACCACACATGTCATGTTGACTGATACACATGAAGAACAGCCAACCACACGTATCATGCTGACTGATACACCTGAAGAACAACCAATCACACATGTCATGCTGACTGATAAACATGAATAAAAGCCAACCACACATGTCATGTTGACCAATACACCTGAAGAACAGCCCACCACAAATGTCATGCTGAATGATACACCTGAAGAACAACCAACAATACATGTCATGCCACTGATACACATGAAGAACAGCCAACCACACATGTCATGTTGACTGATACACATGAAGAACAGCCAACCACACATGTCATGCTGACTGGTACACCTGAAGAACAGCCAACCACAAATGTCATGTTGACTGATACACCTGAAGAACAGCCAACCATACATGTAATGTTGACTGATACATATGAAGAACGGCCAACCACAAATGTCATGCTGACTGATACACCTGAAGAACAGCCAACCATTCATGTCATGCTGACTGATAACACACGAAGAAAAGCCAATCACAAATGGTGCTTACCTTTAGAAAGAAATAGTGAAACTGACAACAAAAAAGAGTGCAACAAGCTAAGAAATACACTAACCATGCTCCTGTATTCTGTGAAGTTGGTATATCAATGTAATCTGAAATCAGATATAAGTTTCACAAACTATTATATGGGGAAACAATGAATAATACTGTAAGTGCATGATGATGATGATGATGATGATGATGATGATTATCATCATCATCATCATCATCATCATCAGAGCCATGTTAGTGGAGATAGTTTGCCATGCCCAAAGATGTTAGTGTCTGTTGCTAGTGTGCCATGTGGATGCTAGTGTACCATGTGTGCCATGTGGTTGCTAGTGTGCCATGTGTGCAATTTTGATGCTAGTGTGCCATGTGGATGCTAGTGTGCCATGTAGATACTAGTGTGCCATGGCTATTGTTGTTTGTGAATCCTCTGGAATACTGATCTATAAGTTATTTATTTATGGAGGTCTGCATGGCCGAATAGATAAGAGCACTAGTTCTTAAACTTCTGATGGTGCTGATGCTGAGGTAGCAGGTTCGACCCCTACACCGATCAGTTGGACTAAAATGTTGGCTTCACGTCATTGACTTGGGGACATAAATTACAATTACCTCTGAATTTGGAGTGGGTTTGCCTGATGGCGAAGGACACTGGTGATAGGGAAAGCATATCCACACGCAAACATCAGTCCAGTGCACTAGAAGCAGTAGCACATGTATGGACTACTCTTAAGTTCAAAGCGAGCAAGCACCCTAAAAAAAGTCTGAATTCTGAGGCATACATTGCAATTCATGAACTGAAAAGGGCTTGTATCTACTGGAGCGAGGCTGGTCTACAGACTTTCCTTCCAAGCCAGTACCAAAGTAACACCTTCGGTATTGTGGGTAATCATAAAATAAGCAAAGTCAAGGACCCTGTTATATGCCCTGAGGTGTAATTGGGTCTATAGTTCTAGCCCCATATTTCTATAGTAGTGTTGAGCCTATAGTTCTACCCTGTATTTCTATATTTGTATTGAGTCTATAGTTCTAGCCCTGTATTTCTATAGTTGTATTGAGCCTATAGTTCTAGCCCTGTATTTCTATAGTTTTATTGGGTCTATAGTTCTACCCTGTATTTCTATAGTTGTATTGAGTCTATAGTTCTATCCTGTATTTCTATAGTTGTATTGAGTCTATAGTTCTACCCTGTATTTCTATAGTTGTATTGAGTCTATAGTTCTATCCTGTATTTCTATAGTTGTATTGGGTCTATAGTTCTAGCCCTGTATTTCTATAGTTGTATTGGGTCTATAGTTCTAGCCCTGTATTTCTATAGTTGTATTGGGTCTATAGTTCTAGCCCTGTATTTCTATAGTTGTATTGGGCCTATAGTTCTACCCTGTATTTCTATAGTTGTATTGAGTCTATAGTTCTACCATGTATTTCTATAGTTGTATTGGGTCTATAGTTCTAGCACTGTATTTCTATAGTTGTATTGGGCCTTCCGGTACAATGGCGACAAGATGAAGCGTTACTTTTCGGAGGGACTCTATTTAGTGTTTTTCATTGGATTTCGTGTGATTTCCTTTGGATTCCCTGTGAATAGTGTTTCCCTGTGGATTATCTGATATTATATTATGTTCCTTTTATTGGAAGTTTTCAAAAGAAGCCACGGAAGGCAGGTGGTGGATGTAATTTTGAGGGCAGCCGACAGATATTTGTGGGTCATGGCCTCGAGTTACATGATGGCAGGCAGAGGAACTCGTTTTGAGTCAATGGCTGCGGTCTCCGACCAGTAAGGTCACTACCATAGAGGAAAGCAACGGCAAACTACCTCTTTAAAAGTGCCTAGTATATCATGATTCACTTAAAGACCGATCATCGCAAGACAAGGACAGAGACGTTAAAATTAGCAACTTGGAACGTTAGGACGTTAAACAACGACGGAAAATTAGAGAACATAAAACAAGAAATTGAAAGGGAAAAATTAATATTTTAGGTATGTGCGAAACGAGATGGACAGGAGCAGGCATCAAGATAGAAGATTATTTATTCTGGAGGTGAAGATCGTCATAGGGGAGTGGCAATTATTCTGGACCGGAAAACATCAAAATCTATTCAAGGATATTGGGCCGTGTCGGACAGAGTTCTACTAGTTAAATTAAGTGGCAGACCTTTTAGCATAAATATTATTCAAGTATATGCCCCAACAGGAGAATCCAGTGAAGATAGTGTAGAAGAATTTTATAATGACATAGAGTCTGCCTTAAAGAAATGTAAAAATTCAGAAATAAACATCATAATAGGGGACTTCAATGCAAAAGTAGGAAATCAAGGAGATAGATACACAGTAGGAAACTATGGTTTAGGAGAGAGAAATGAAAGAGGATACAGACTCGTAGAGTGGGCAAAAGAACAGGAAATGATTGTAGGAAACACCTGGTTCAACCAACACCCTAGAAGATTATAGACATGGAGGAGTCCTGATAGCAGGATTAGAAACCAGATTGACTACATTCTGATTAGCAGAAGATTTAGAAACGCATTAACAATAGCAAAAACAGTTCCCAGTGCTGATTGTTATAGTGACCACAGATTACTCACAGGAACATTGAGGATAAAGTTGAAGAAAGTCAAGTATATAACAGGAAACACTAAATATGATTTGTGTACATTGAGTAATGACAAGGAAATACAAAACAAATTCAACATAGAAGTACAGAACAGATTTGAAATTTTGTCTGATCTAGAGATCCTATTCCAGGATGTGGATGATCAATGGGAAACGTTGAAGAATTCAATCAATGTGGCTGCAGAAACAACTATTCCAAAATTAAAGAAGGTGGGTCGTAAGAAATAGATGACTGAAGAAATTTTACACCTCATGGAAACAAGAAGACTCAACAAAAATAATTCTGTCAAATATGAAGAAATTCACAGACAAGTCAGAACATTATGTAAGGAGGCAAAAGAAGCATGGCTTGAGGAAAAGTGCTTAGAAATTGAAAGCCAGCACAACAGTCAAAATACCAAATTAGTGCACAAAAGAATTCAGGAACTTACTAATAAAAGAACAAGTACATCAACAGGGTGTCTAAAAACTGAAGATGGCAAAATCATAATAGAAAAAGACCAGATTCTACAGGTATGGACAGATTATGTGAACCACCTTTATGATGATAACAGAGACGAACAGTATGATATTAGATTTAATAATGAAGGACCGCCAATTTTGGAGATGGAGGTTCGAAATGTTCTTAAGCATATGAAAGCTGGCAAGGCCCCCAGTGCAGATAACATCACAACAGAAATGATTAAAGCTTTAGAAGAATTTGGACTAGATCAAGTCACCAGACTGCTGAACACATTATATGATACTGGAGATATACCTCCTAAATTATGTAACTCTATATTTATTGCAATCCCAAAGAAATCAGGAACCTTGGAATGTGATCAACATAGAACAATTAGTATAATGAGTCACATCACAAAGATTTTGCTAAGAATTATCATGCAAAGAATGAGGAAGAAGATACAACCTGAAATAGGGGAAGAACAATGCAAGTTTGTAGAAGGAAAGGGTACAGTAAATGCTGTGTATATGCTGCAAACAGTTATTGAACGTGCTATAGAAGTAAACAAGGATATACATCTTTGCTTTATTGACTATACAAAGGCTTTTGATAGAGTTAGACATGTCAGCATGGTGGATATGCTTGCAGATCTACAAATTGATGGGAAAGACATTAGACTTATAAAAAACATATATTGGAAACAACAAGCTGCAATAAGGATTGATAATGAAGTGGGACAGTATCAGCCAATTAAGAGAGGTGTTAGGCAGGGATGTGTGATGTCTCCAGATCTTTTTTCCCTGTACAGTGAAAATATTTTCAGAAATGTAGAGGATATAAATGGAATCAGCATTGGAGGACGAAACATCAATAACATTAGATATGCAGATGATACAGTATTAATTGCAGACAATGCGCAGGACCTGCAACAATTAGTAGATGCGGTTGTTGTACACAGTGAGCAACTGGGGTTAGAATTAAATTGTAAAAAGACTCAGGTTATGGTCGTCAGTAGGAAGGAAGAAGTGCCACAATGTAATATACAAGTAAATGGAAATATTCTTCAACAAGTGAATCGGTACAATTATCTTGGAACAGTTATAACATCTGATGGGAGATGCCTTGAAGAGATTAGAACAAGAATCGCCATGGCGAAAGTAGCCTTTAGCAAGATGAAAAACATTCTGACCAATAAAAAGATGTCAATTGAAACGAGAAAAAGAGTGTTGAGGGGATACATAGAGCCTGTTCTTTTGTATGGATGTGAAACTTGGACAATGAGCAGTCAAGCTGAAAAGCATCTGATGGCTGCAGAAATGTGGTTTCTGAGGAAAATGCAAAGAATACCATGGACAGACAGAAAAACCAATGACCAAGTACTACAGGAGACAAATGAACATCGTAGACTGATTAGAGAAATTAGACGTAGACAGTCAAAATGTTTTGGACATGTTATGAGAAGAAATGGGTTGGAGAACTTAGTGACAACTGGCAAGATCGAGGGGAACAGACCAAGAGGAAGACCGAGAGGAAAATACCTGGATGGCTTGGCCACATGGCATGGACGAGACAGGAACACTGAGCTGATCCACGACACTGGTGATCGAGTGAAATGGCGAGTCATGACCGCCCACGCTTTCCGGCATGGCACATGATTGATTGATTGATTGGGCCTATAGTTCTACCCTGTATTTCTATAGTTGTATTGAGTCTATAGTTCTTGCCCTGTATTTCTATAGTTGTATTTAAATTCTAGTTCTACCCTGTATTTCTATAGTTGTATTGGGCCTATAGTTCTAGCCCTGTATTTCTATAGTTGTATTGGGTCTATAGTTCTTGCCATGTATTTCTATAGTTGTATTTAAACTCTAGTTCTACCCTGTATTTCTATAGTTGTATTGGGCCTATAGTTCTAGCCCTGTATTTCTATAGTTGTACTGGGCCTATAGTTCTACCCTGTATTTCTATAGTTGTATTGAGTCTATAGTTCTACCCTGTATTTCTATAGTTGTATTGAGTCTATAGTTCTAGCCCTGTATTTCTATAGTTGTATTGGGCCTATAGTTCTACCCTGTATTTCTATAGTTGTATTGAGTCTATAGTTCTACCCTGTATAACTATAGTTGTATTGAGTCTATAGTTCTACCCTGTATTTCTATAGTTGTATTGAGTCTATAGTTCTACCCTGTATTTCTATAGTTGTATTGAGTCTATAGTTCTAGCCCTGCATTTCTATAGTTGTATTGGGTCTATAGTTCTAGCCCTGTATTTCTATAGTTGTATTGGGTCTCAGTTCTAGCCCTGTATTTCTATAGTTGTATTGGGTCTATAGTTCTAGCCCTGTATTTCTATAGTCTTATTGGGTCTATAGTTCTAACCCTGTAATTTTATAGTCGTATTGGGTATATAATTCTAACCCTGTAATTCTATAGTCGTATTGGGTCTATAGTTCTAACCCTGTAATTCTATAGTCGTATTGGGTCTATAGTTCTAGCCCTGTGTTTCTATAGTCGTATTGGGTCTATAGTTCTAGCCCTGTATTTCTATAGTTGTATTGAGTCTATAGTTCTACCCTGTATAACTATAGTTGTATTGAGTCTATAGTTCTACCCTGTATTTCTATAGTTGTATTGAGTCTATAGTTCTACCCTGTATTTCTATAGTTGTATTGAGTCTATAGTTCTACCCTGTATTTCTATAGTTGTATTGAGTCTATAGTTCTAGCCCTGTATTTCTATAGTTGTATTGGGCCTATAGTTCTACCCTGTATTTCTATAGTTGTATTGAGTCTATAGTTCTACCCTGTATAACTATAGTTGTATTGAGTCTATAGTTCTACCCTGTATTTCTATAGTTGTATTGAGTCTATAGTTCTACCCTGTATTTCTATAGTTGTATTGAGTCTATAGTTCTAGCCCTGTATTTCTATAGTTGTATTGGGTCTATAGTTCTAGCCCTGTATTTCTATAGTTGTATTGGGTCTCAGTTCTAGCCCTGTATTTCTATAGTTGCATTGAGCCTATCGTTCTAGCCCTGTATTTCTATAGTCTTATTGGGTCTATAGTTCTAACCCTGTAATTTTATAGTCGTATTGGGTATATAATTCTAACCCTGTAATTCTATAGTCGTATTGGGTCTATAGTTCTAACCCTGTAATTCTATAGTCGTATTGGGTCTATAGTTCTAGCCCTGTGTTTCTATAGTCGTATTGGGTCTATAGTTCTAGCCCTGTGTTTCCATAGTTGTTTTTAGTCTATAGTTCTAGCCCTGTATTTCTATAGTCGTATTGTGTCTATAGTTCTAGCCCTGTATTTCTATAGTTGTTTTGAGTCTATAGTTCTAGCCCTGTATTTCTATAGTTGTATTGTGTCTATAGTTCTAGCCCTGTATTTCTATAGTCATATTAGCCCTCGATGGGTCAATATAACATTCTGTGAAGGACATGCTATTTGATGATATGTTCAAACAACTTTATTGCAGTCTTGAGACAAATAACCTGACATGACTTAATACGATTTTCTTATCCAAAGTAGAATAAGGTATTCTTTGCATTTTCCTCAGAAACCACATTTCCACAAATATCTAATGGCTCTGGAAATGTGATTTCTGAGGAAAATGCAAAGAATACCATGAGCAGACAGAGAAACCAATGACTAAGTCCTACAAGAAAAAATGAAAACCTTAAATTGATTAGATAAATTAGACGTAGACAGTCACAATTTTTTGGAACAGTTATGAGAATAAATAAATTGGAGAACTTGGTGACAATTGGCAAGACTGAGGAGAAAAAAAACAAGGGGAAGGCAGAGACATAAATACCTAGATGGCTTGGCCACTTGGTATGGTCGAGACAAGAATACAGAGCTGATCTATGACTCTGGTGATCGTGCAAGATGGAGAAACATGACCTCCCACGCTTATCAGCATGGCATATGATGATGATGAGAACAGGCTGAATAGTGTCGAGAGCTAACCTCTATTTATCAACATATCTTTAAATATAGATCAGTAGGTCAGCATGGCCGAATATATAAGAATGCATGTTCTTAAACATCCAGTGTGCTGATGCCGAGGTAAGGGGTTCAACCCCTACACCGGACAGTTGCACTAAAATATTGACCTATCGTCCTTGACTTGGAGACGTAAATTACAAGTACCTCTGAAGTTGGAGTGTATTCGCCTGATGGCGAGGGACACTGTTAATAGGGAAAGCTAATACACACAGAAAAGTCAGTCCAGCACTACTAGAAGTAGTGTGTATGGACTACCTTAAGTTCAAAGCAACAACAAAAAAATCAAAACAACACCTACCATCTGTCCCACATGCTGCCTCAGATCCTTCATGCAAAGTGCTGTCTTTGGATTGCTTCGCGTGTCCCGCTAAATGAGAATACATATCCTGGATGGAGATTTCTGTGAAAGTAGAGGACGTATCAGACTCTGTCCTGGCTCTGCTCAAGTCATTGTTGTGATTAACTTCTGAGTGGACGGACTTGTCACCTCGTGCATGAATCACGCTGGCGATATGATGTGCAAACTGAGGAAAGTTCTGTAAACTTGAGCTTTTACTGATCTGGTTGCTTCCTTCAAACTTTAGCCCTCCAGTCTCTGAAGGTTTATCTACAAGCTTTTCAGCGGATAAAGATTTATTTCCAGACATCTGTAGAGATCTAACTGAAGACAGAAACTTGTCAGAGTCCCTCAGAGAACATTCAAGAGCCGCACTAGCTTTACATTCGTTCCTCTGGTTTTCTTCTCGCTCTAACAAAAGAGACAACATGCTGTTACTCCGTTGTATCTGGTCAGGCTTTTGTGTGCCCATTCTGTGCTCTGTAGAAATCTCATGGTTATTCTCAGAACCTGGCTCACTTACATTTGCTTTAAGATCTTGAGGTAAAATATCTTTCCGTAAATCATCTTGAGTATCATCATGTATACATGCCTTGCTGACTTTACCTGAAGAATGCACAAGGTTTATTGAAAGACTTTGCGTAGTTTTAACAGAATCACCTGTAACAACTGACCCATCAAACTGAATATTTTTTGGAGACAAGATTGATCTCCCCTGAAAGAAACCATCTTGGTTACAGGAATTTATTTCTGAACATCCATTTTTAAAAGGGGACAAATCCTTCTTTTTCTGCAGCATTATTTCTGCTCGACAACTATCTACAATTTCATCCAGAACATATGGACAGTTTTCATTTACTGTGCTGACATTGTTTATTTCCTTGGCAATATGATCAACAATATTTGATTTGTCATTATACTTTTTTGTTTCACTACTTACAAAACTAGAATTCAGTCTTTCACTTTCATGAGTACCATCGTTGTTTACAGTTGTGTAAGCTCCTTTCAGTGATACATCAGTATATAAGCAAGACGATGAACTATCAGAATTTGAAATGTTGCACTTTTCATTAAAATTCGATGTTTTTGGTGATAACTGAATGTCAGCTTGCATAACACTATCAGCGAACTCGTCCTTGTCAGAATACCCATCTTCACTCCTAGAGGGCTCCTCAAGCTGGCCCTGAAAATACTCTCTGTTTTCAACTGAGATATTCTGTAGTCTACTGATCACTGACTCTGCTGGTATGTAGGTCACAGCCTCAGTTTGGCGAGGGGGCATGTCAGGATAGTATTCATCACTGTTCAGAAGAGAGAATTCTTTCTCAGGTGAACCTGAGGCTGACTGGAAGGCCGGGCCACTGTGCAGGGGAAAAAAAGTAAATGACATGCATTAATAATACAGACAATACGCCACAGAAAGGTCTGATTTCACACACTATTCTCAAACTTATATATGGTCATTTAATCTGGAGGCTGAAAAGTCAGTATTTGGGGCCAAAACATTTATTGGACAAGTTCAACATTGACAGTGAAGAATTTTTTGGCATGTTATGAGGAGAAATTAACTTGAAAGCTTAGTGACAACTCAAAACAATGTTTTATTTTAAAGAATTTAAACAGAGACGCCATTAACAATGTCATGTCATTTACTATCATTTACTGCCAATATAGTACCTTGCGGTGTATGGCAGAGGGATCTTTGAGCCTGAGGAATTACGGCCACCTGGCTAGTGCAGTCACCGCGAACTGTACAGGTTAGGATTTTCTTTTTGCCCATGACAGAAAAAAATCCCAAACCTTACCGAGGGATCGAACCCGGGTCTCCCGGATGAGAGTCCGGTGTTCTAGCCACTCGGCCAGCCGCTCCTAACAATGTATTACATAATTTTTGCTTAGCATATTTCATTGCATCTTGTCAGGTGCACACTGGAGAGTTATATATCATATTAAGTGAATAAATTAAGAATACTTTGGCTGAAATTCTAAGTGCCACAATTTTACTGCCATAGTCCAGAAAGAGTTAACCATTGACGGTAGTCTTGACATTGCATGAGAAACACTGACGTCAAAAGTGGTTGCTCAGAGGTGAACGTGATTGATGTATCATTCAGGCATGGGGCAGCTTTGCAACAACACTTAGTGTTTTGTTCCAGCGATACGCTAGACATATTATAGGTTTTTTTCAGCGACAAGTATTACACATTGAATGAATTACACACACTAGATAGATTACACAGTATCTTTACATGTACTCTACAGTGATCATCAGCATGTGTAATTTAAAAGTGAGTTATGTTTTAGGCACACAGAAATGACAGTTAGAAACCAGTGCTTGGCACCACACTGGGTTGTAACAGACAGAGACTGATACTGTAGTGTCGAAGGCATACCTCACACTGTGCTGCATATACAGAAGCAGGATAGCCATCAGGCATAGGGCCCACAGTAAACAATGAATGAATGTGCAGAGAACGTAAGTAAGAGTGAGTGACTTAGCTGGCTGTGTATCATTAGTGAATAAACTGTCAAAACAAATCAAAAACAAAACAAAATAAAAAACAATCAATGTCAAAACAATGTTTTCCCGTAGTGAATTTGAATAACAAAGACACAAACAATAGATTGCACGATTTATTGCCTGGCATATTTCAGCTTGAAGGATTTACCTAGTTGTTTTACTTTATGTTGTGTGAATTCTGTAGTATGTACCTGACGAGATGCAGCGAAATATGCCAGACAATAAATCATGCAATCTATTGTTTGTGTCTTCGTCATTCAAATAAACTGTATGTCAACTGCTACCATGAGTTGCTGTGAATACATTATCATCATCTGCAAGACGGCAGTGTGAGCAAGCCATTTTGAGTTAAAGACATACCACATCTACAGTTGCTACACTTGCTAGAATCTCTACTATTAGGAGCGTTCATTTGAAATCCGTTCATGCATTACCGCATGTAATTGCATACGTTGAACATGATCACGTCATAGTCATATGATAAGTACTGACCAATGAATAAAAGAGCATGTGCTTATCATCCCATGATGCATAGGTTCTGTTTCTGACCGTCGAGAAAATGGCGGTTGATCAAAATTCCGTCCACAGAAGCTCAAAGAGCGGTGATTCAGTTTCTTTTATTTGAAGGATGTCGACCAGTGGACATTCATCAAATAATGCAGGCAGCGTATGGTAACAAATGTATGTCGAAGACAACAGTGACAGGCTGGGCACAAATGTTTCAGAAAGGACGTCAGTTCAAGACAGATCTTCGATGGCCGGGTCAAGCGCATATTGTTGCAACAGAAAAAAAACCATCGCCAAAATTGATGCAGCCGTACAGATGAACCGTTGTCGAAACATACGTTCGCTAGTGAAAGAATTTGATGTGTAAACTGGAACAATTCAAAAGGTCATTCGTAAGAAACTGCAATATCTGAAGGTGTATTCACAGTGGGTACCATGGATGTTGACCTACCACCAAAAAGAGGAACGCATGGGATGAGTTTGAATCACTTGCTGCATTACAGAGTGGAGGGTGATGCAGTTCTCTTCCACATAGTGGTAGGCGATGAATCATGGTGTCACCACTTTGAGCTGAGCAGCAAAAGAGAGTGCATGCAATGGAAGCATGCTGGATCACCAAAAGCCAAAAAATTCAAGTTACAGGTTTCCGCTGGTAAGGTTATGCTGAGCACATTTTTTTACCATGAAGGGCTATTGTTGGCCGATTTTAAAGAACCTGGTGTCAACATCAACTCTACCCACTACTTGCAAACACTAGACAAGCTGCAAAAAGCCATCAAGAATAAACGACCCAGCATGCTTTCTTGTGGTGTGATTTTGTTGCATAATAATGCTCGTCTGCATGTCGCAAAGATTGTGCTGGAAGCATTAGCAAGGAAGAAGTGGGAAATTCTGCAACATCCAGATAGTCCTGATTTGTCACCATGTGATTTTCATTTGTTCAGACCTCTAAAAAAAAAAGCTCTCAAGGGGCAACGATTTCACACAGATACAGACGTAATGAACACAGCAACCATAATCCTTTTTTGCGGACGACATTCGCCGCCTACCTAAGCAATAGGATGCTTGCCTGAATGCCTACGGCGACTTCTTCTGACCAACCCATGGTGCATAATTCATTCAAAAAGAATGCTTTGTTTAATTCTACCACACCTGTTAATGTTTCTTTCATGCTTGTGTAATAAAACCGTTGGAACGGGTTTCAAATGAACGACTCTTATATATACATTTCACATCAGTGTCGGTTCATGGCATTTACAATTCAGTTTAAGTAATCCATCCACCCACCTCACAGCTGATGGTTGGAGGCAACGTTTAAGAAATGCAAAACAATGTATTTGCTTAGTCAATTTAAACACATATGCAATAAATAATATGACAACTGGCAAATGTGAGGGGAAAGAGGAAGAGGAAGACAGAAAGATGAATACCTAGATAACCTGGCCACATGGCATAATGAAGACAACACAGAGCTGATCCAAGATTATGGTGATAGTTTGAGGTGGCAAGCCATGACCGCCCATGCCTATTGGAAAGGCACATGAAGATAATAAGTTATATATTCTTGTTATTTCTGTTAATTATCTCGGAACAAGGGGAGCGGCTGGCCGAGTGGCTAGAACGCTGGACTCTCCTTCGGGAGACCCGGGTTCGATCCCTCGGTAAGGTGTGAGAATTTTTTCTGCTGGGGGAAAAAAGAAAATCCTAACCTGCACAGTTCGTGGCGACTGCACTAGCCAGGCGGCCTTAATTCCTCAGGCTCAAAGACCCCTCTGCCATACACTGCAATGCACTATTTTTTTTTTTCCGCGTTTCCATCCTGTTTCAGGATATTGCGGTCAACACCAGCATCTTTCAGCTGTATGTTGATTCCTAGGCTAGATTACGCTCATCAGCACGCCACGACTTTCTGAGCGACTGGCTCCATACTCTCATAAGTCACTTTTGCGATTCGAACCACTGCTAATTCTCGTCGCGTCACGTGACGAGAGTATTCGGGGTTAGCGGAGAAAGCTGCTAACCCCTCAGTAAATGACAGTTAAATGACAGTATCTCAGAACAGTCATATCATCTGATGGGAGGTATCTTGAAGAGATTAGAACAAGAATCGCCATGGCGAAGGTAGCCTTTTGCAAGATGGAAAACATACTGACCAATAAAAAAGATGTCATTTGCAACGTGAAAATGAATGTTGAGGTGCTACATAGAACCTGTACTTTTGTATGGATGTGAAGCATGGACAATGAGCACACAAGCTGAAAAACCTCTGATGGCTGTGGAAATGTGGTTTCTGAGGAAAATGCAAAGAGGCTGGCCGAGAGGAGTGGCTGGTCGAGTGGACAGAACGCCGGACTCCCATTCGGGAGACCCGGGTTCAATCCCACGGTAAGGTGTGGGATTTCTTTCTGTCGGCGCGGTGACTGCACTAGCCAGGCGGCCTTAATTCCTCAGGCTCAAAGACCCCTCTGCCATACACCGCAAGGTACTATATTGGCAGTAAATGACAGTAAATGACAATGTTACAGACAGAAAAACAAATGACCAAGTCCTACAAGAAACAAGTGAAAACTGTAAACTGATTAGAGAAATTAGACATAGACAGTCACCATTTTTGGACACGTTATGAGAAGAAATAAATTGGAGAACTTGATGACAACTGGTGAGACTGAGGGGAAAAGAACAAGAGGAAGGCATAGAAGTAAATACCTGGATGGCTTATCCATATGGTTTGATGGAGACAAGAACACAGAGCTGATCCACGACTCTGGTGGCTGTGTGAGATGGCTAAACATGACTTCCCATGCTTATCAGCATGGCACATGATGAATGAATGAATTTCTGTTAGTATATTTTCAGCATTTCTGCAAGTAACTTCAATGCATTAATTAGTATTTTACTTTACAAAGTGATCCCCTACAGAGGTTGTTCTGGGCTCCGACATTAAGTTTGCGAGTGTACCTCAGAGACTCCTGGGGGTCATCGCTGGAGCTATGGAGTTTGTGCTCTGTGTGACACTTTCAGCAGGCCGATCTGTGGAAAGAGACCTAGCCATATATGATAAAACCTGCTGCAATGAAGTCGAACCGCTCACCTCTAAACTCTTGAAAACATATTTTCCATTGCCGTGTGCTCTTTATAATTCAGTGGTGGTATTTTCTGTTATTCATGTGAAAGAGTAAAGCATTCACTGAGAAGAGTGGTTGTTTCATGTGTTGTGATCTATGTCTAAGCAGGGATGCTAGATGTGGGCTGATACAGCAAAACATAACCATCACATACCTCAAGCTGTCATTGGTGTGGAATGATGAAGGTGAAGCCTCTGTGAAGCCATTCGGCGACGGGGAGGAGTCAACAGATTTGAAGCTATCCACAGAGTTGAGCTGGTGAGAGTAAGTATGCCAACTGTTAACTTTTAGCCTACATAGTACAATAAAATTAACCCATTTATTAAACTTAGCATAACGAAGACACAAAAACAGATTGAACGATTTATTGCCGGATATATTTCACTGCACCTCGTCAAGTGCATACTGCAGAAATCACACAACATAAACTAAAATGATTAGATAAATCCTTCAAGCTAAAATATACACATATTCACATTAGTATTAAAAGTGTACAGAGCAGTCTCTTCTTGTTTTTCTTGAGGGAAGACAATGAGAAACACATATTCACATTATTAAAATTGTTTAAAATAACAAGATCCACAGCTGGAACCTGCTGGGGATATGCAATATGTGAAGCTTTCAGGATCATCACATTTGGTAGACTTGATTGCACAGAAGAATATACAGTCAGTCTTTCCCTTTTGTATCAAATGATAAAAGCTGGCATCGAACCATTGCCCAACCGCACTCATGTCATTGTCAGCACAATGTTCTAAAAGTTACACCAAAGTATTTGCTATTCCATTTATATACATCTTTATTATCATCATGTGTCAAGTGACACAGCCAATAATCTTCCTCCACAATTTGTCATATGTTACAATCATCTTCCTCCACAATCTGTCATATGTTATAATTATCTTCCTCCACAATCTGTCATCTGATACAATCATCTGCTCTACAATCTGTCATATGTGTTCTTGTTAAGTCCAACCATTGATCATACACCGTATCACCTTGCCAACACATCCAGTGTTTTCTTCATCTGTCAACCTATATTTCTAATACACACAAACTTCCCAGTTGTCACAGCCTTCTCCAGATTCTTCTTCTTCTGCTGCGTTCATCCAGAATGTTGTTTTAGATGTAATTGTGTTGTGCCTGTTACAGCAGAGCTGCGAAATTTGCACCTTTTGGCCAACACATTCGACATCTTCAGGCATTTGTTGACCGGGTTATCTTCCCGGGCTCCAGATTCTAATTCCATACAATTAAGGCACATTGGGAACATCATATTCTGCTGCTTCTTCTGCCATTTATACTTTACTGGAACTTAGGCCCTCACCCATTTCACCTCAAGCCTTTTATCTTTTGCTATCTCCTACAGGTCTCTCCATGTCCTCCGGTTATTCATCTCTCTCTCCTTACTTCTTCTCATGCTCATCTGATCTCATCTCTCCCTCTCCATATATACCATATATATTATTCATCTCTCTCTCTCTCTCTCTCTCTCTCTCTCTCTCTCTCTCTCTCTCTCTCTCTCTCTCTCTCTCTCTCTCTCTCTCTCTCTCTCTCTCTCGTTCTCTTCTCCATGTGGTTTTAGATTTTCCTCTGTTTCATTTCCCCTACTTGTTCTGGTGGGAGGTGCCTTGAAGAGATTAGAACAAGGATGCTGTGGCAAAGGTAGCGTTTTGCCAGATGGAAAACATACCTACCAATAAAAAGATGTCAACTGCAAGGAGAAAAAGAGTGTTTAAGTGCTATACCAGTACTTTTGAATGTGAAAAGTGGACAATGAGCAGACAAGCTGAAAAACATCTAGTAGCAGTGGAAATGTGGTTTCTGGGGAAAATACAAAGAATACCATGGACAGACAGAAAAACCAATCAGCAAATCCAACAAGAAACAAATGAAAACCGTAAACTGATAAGAGAAATTAGAAGCAGACACTCAATATATTTTGGAAATGTTATGAGAAGAAATCAACTAGAGAACTTGGTGACAACTGGCAAGATTGAGGGGAGAAGAACAATGGGAAGGGAGAGAAGTATGGATGGCATGGTCACATAGCATGGTCGAGACAATAACACAGAGTTGATTCATGACTCTGGTGATCGTGTGAGATGGCGAAACATGACCGTCCATGCTTATCGGCATGGCACATGATGATGATGAAAGGTTCCAGATGAAGAACTTTCTAGTTATACTATTCTCATATTCTCTGAATGTGGATCCTACCAAGAGCCAGCATCTTTTCCTCACCTCTTGATTCACTGCAATCTGTTTAGTTCTCTCCCTAAGATACTGCATTAGTGATTCTGTCATATCTTACCAACCAGCGTAGCTGATTATGCTTCTCAGATTCACATGATCTCCAGCATAATTTATCAATTTATGTCTTGATAGTCTTAAACGCCATGATGAAGGGCTATCAAGAATCTTCTTTCACTGTCTTCCCCTATCTTTTTTCCATTACTTCTTCCAGTTGTTCAAATATGTTTAAGTTTTTCTTTTCTCATAATGTGACCACATATTGTTGACCACATCTTTCTGTTTGTGATGTTTTTTTGGGTGTGTTTTAGCTTCTTTCAATACATTTAGATCAATCATTCTGCCTGTTCCAAGATATTTCCAGCAATCTTACACTTCAGAGTAAACTAAGAAAAAAGTAATGGGTAAATAACATAAAAATAGTATAAGTGAACTGAAGAGTTCATGTGAGACCTGGACACTTACTAAACAAGCTGAACAGCGCATACATGCCTTTGAAAATACATGTTATAGACAGGTTCTAAGAATATCTTGGATAAAAAAAAAGAACAAATGCATCCATACTTCAAGAGCTCAATATTGAAGAAGATTGGCTATTAAAGACAATAAAACAAAGCAAACTGAAATATTTTGGTAGTTTGAAACATCACGAAAGTTAGGAGAGAACAATAATGGAGGGGTATATGTCTGGGAAGAGAAAGAGGAAGGCCAAAGAGAAGATCGGTGCAGGATGTGGCGGATGATCTCCAAATGGATGTATCGGACGCGGGACATCTTGCTTATAATTGAGAAGTTTACCATTAGGTTGTTATGGGAGCGAGGTTCTACAAAGGACATGCTACTGAATGAATGAACTGAAGAAGAAATCTGCTGCTTTCATCTTCATCATGTAGCAGGCAGTTTCCAAATATTGCTCTCATCACAGCCTTGCCAATAGGATGCTCATCGTTAGCCACATCCCCTAGCTCATGCATGTTCATACCCAAGGTGTCTTCAGTGTCCCATGTCCTGTGTGCTAGTTGATCACTGCTATTTCTTCCAAGAACCGTACCTTTTATCACTGTTCTTTCCAAACCACTGCCATTTAAAGTAAAACACAAATCCTACCGAGGGAGACTCAGCACCTATAACTATGGTCATAGTGTAGTTATATCAGTTGTTAGTAAAAGCACCAATTATGCTCTAAGTATCTTAAATGGGAAAACATTTGAAATACACATCACAGTGAATAAACTACTTACGGATCCTAAAGAGCTCCAGTTATGACTGCACAACATAGACCAGCCTTGTTCCGCTTCCTCTGTGACTTCAAGAGATTTTTTCCTGCAGAATTAAAATACAAAACTGATACTAGCACCTGGCTGTCTTGACAGACAATAGTTTGTTACATTGAGATTAAAACAGGCACAATAGCTACAGCCCAGAGCGAGGACCCGGGATGCAGTTATATCTCTCCATAGCACAACGCCTGGGCTGAATTGTAGAGACCATGTATTGCCCCCTTTTAATATAAATGTTATAGACATGTTCTAAAAATATCTTGGATACAGAAAAGAACAAATGCATCCAAGCGACAAGATCTGAAATCGAAGAAGGTTGGCTACTAAAGATGATACTGTCAAAACAAACTGTCATTTACTGCCTATATAGTACTTTGTGGTGTGGCAGGGGGGTGTCTTCAGCCTGAGGAATTACGGCCTCTTGGGTAGTGCAGTCGCTGCAAACTGCAGGTTAGGGTTTCCTTTTTGCCCCAGACAGAAAAAACCTACACCTTACCGAGGATTCGAACCCGGGTCTCCCGAAGGAGAATCCGGCATTCTAGTTACTTGGCTACACTCCTCTAAAGATGATAAAACAAAGAAAATTGAAATTTAGTTTGGTCACTTGAAACGTCATGAAAGTTTGGAGAGAACAATAATAGAGGGGTATAAACCCGGGAAGAGAGGAAAAGGAAGGCCAAAGAGAAGATGGGTGCAGGATGTAGCAGATGATCTCCAGATGGGTGTATTGGACGCTGGATATCTTGCTTATGACTGAGAAGTTTTCCGGAAGGTTGTTATGGGAGAGAGGTACTTTAAAGGAGATGGTACTGAATGAATGAATGAATGCATTGCCCATGCAACATGATCCCTCTCTCAGCCTGCCTATTTTACTCCAGAGGAAAAGTATCACCAATATACCTGGAACAAGATAAGCTGCAGAAGCTGCGGGATCAGCAAAGCAATACTCTTACTGTCCGCCTGTCGGAGCTTCAATCCTAGACCAGTTGCAGACCAAAGCTTAGGGCCTGGCCTGCCCGTCATGCCTTTTAGTCTTTGGATTGCATTTCCTCGCACTGGGATACGACTCGTACCCTCCCAATTGCACTCCTCTGCCCAAAGCCATTGCACAATGTGGGTTGTCAGCTTTGGTGAGCGCCGCCCAACATTCGGCGCTAACAGAAAGCAGGTAGTACCATCATATCCTCATATTATGTCTAACTATGCTGTCCAGTGCATCCTCTTATATCTATTTTTTATTGTCTAGTGTACCCTCTGCTATCTATTTCTGTTGTCTAGTCTAAACACAGCTACGTATGTTTGTTTTTTTCTCTAAATCTTCTGTTGTGCTCACAGGATAGTTCCGTTGGTCATCATTACAACAACTTGAAAATTATGTTGTGGCATTGCAGACCAGGCCCTAAGCCTTGGTTGGCAAATGGTCTAAGATCAAAGCTTTGACAGGCAGACAATTAGAGCATTGCTTTGTTGATCTGGCAGCTTCTGCTGCTTGTCTTGTTCCAGATGTAGTGGTGTTACCTTTCCTCTGGAGTAAACTAGACAGGCCAAAAGAGGGATCATGCTGCATGGGCAACACATGGTCTGTAAAATTCAATCCAGGCCTTGCGCTATGGAGAGATATAACTCCATAACTGGTCTTACCCGGTCTCTGAATCAAAGTGAGAGGTAGCAATTATGGGTTATAAGTCCTTGTCTGTGTGATGGTGGAAATGACCATGTGTTCACATACGTCCATTGTGGACAAACATTTAAAGCGAGAATTGGTCTGATCGGCCACATTTCGCCGCTACTGCCATGGGTTGTAGTTTTTTTTAAAGCACAATGCAACAATCAACTATCAATATGGCAAGGTGCCAATAAGTAAATAAGTATGGATGATCACTGATATATAAGCGCACTTGCTTTTAGACATCTGATTTAGACTTCTGTGTCCATTCTACCATCTTCTGTGATCACACTTCCTCAATTGGTGATGTGGTCAATATCTCACCGTCCAGCTTTCCTTCTCAGGAAATTCCCTGCTACCCATTTTAGGACAGGTTGACAAGAAGCCAAGGCCAGATGTAAAGAATCAGCCTCAACTGGCATTGAAACACATGACTATCAGGCTGGCAGGCAAATATGCTAGTTAAACAACAGGGTGGTCGAACACATACCCAATTGGATTGACAGAATAGACAAAGATACTAGGAACCTGGCCAAGCCGACACACCACAAACCTCCTACATCATCGATCAGACTGGAAAATTTCAGAAATCAGTCATGTAATTGATAGGGACAATGCGTTTCGTGTGTTGTTTAACACACAAAATAGTCGCATGTTAAAGGTCGCTGATGCAATCGCCATTAATCGGCAGAATCCAGTCTTGTGCAAACAGAAAGACATGACAGTCAGTTTAAAATTAGTGGTAGAGAACTGAATTTATCTAATCACTTTAGTTTATGTTGTGTGATTTCTGCAGTATGTACTTGATGAAATGCAGCAAAATATGCCAGGCAATAAATCATGCAATCTATGAAATATGCTTGTCACTGCACTACCACAGCTCCCTTATATTTGACAACAGATTAACCTGGTCTACACAAATGACATCATCAGTACTTACATCTGTACTCCAGCTAGAAAGTTACCAGTTACACACTGGCCATGGTAGATGCTGCCATTGCGTGGACCTGACAGAACAGTAAAACAAAGTTATCCATCTGCATCTGCACAACAGTCCAGCTAGAAAGTGTTTGAACGCAAATGTACATACCTTTCTATATTTAATTATGTATTAATGAATACACAAAAATGTAAAACGCAATTGAGCAGCTGAATTTGTTATCTGTGAATTTGCTGAGTGGTTGTGAGTTCAAAACAATGTATTCCCTTAGTGAATTTAGATGTAGATACCACAAACAAAAAGTTGCACGATTCATTGTCTGGCATATTTAGCTGCATCTCAATTAGCAATTAGGCAATTCCAACCAATTTTGTGCAGACAGAAATGTTTTAAATTTGTGAATACCATAGGTGATAACAAATGTTCCACATTCAAACAATACCACTGACTATCTGTTTCAAGCATTTCAGAAAAAAGTATAATTCATTTATTCACTTCATAAGATACATAACTCTGCAGTATGCACCTGACAAGTGCAGCAAAATATACCAGGCAATAAATCATGCAACCTTTTGTTTATGACTTCTGTGTTTAAAGACTGAGTTTTAACTCATGTCCAATTCATTAGCATCCAGGCCACCAGGGCCCAGAAAGTCTAGGAGTGAGGTTGATGTAGACACTTTCCTCCCCACCTGGCACCAACTACCATCTTCATGGGGACAGTGTCGCTGAGCTCTTCTTCCCTCTTCATGCTCAGAAACCATTGGGTTGTGCAAGAGCGGTACTGGAACTTCACATCTGTGGTCTAAACAATCAGGATATAATCTGGTCATGATTCAGCATATTATATAGGAGAAAAACAACTTTCTTTGGTCATGTATTGGAGAAAATCGTGATGACTGGAAAGATCAAAGGGAAGACAGGCAGAGGCCGACCAAGAGAAATGATGCTGGATGGATCGAGGTGGTGGCATGGAGGAATATCAGCAGCAGAGTTGACCCAGAACACCAAAGACCGTGATATGTGGAGAGACATGAACGCCTACGCCAGCTGGCATGGCACTTGATGATGATGAAGATTCAGCACAGCACATACAGAGAGTAATGTATGATTGCTATACAAGTTTCCAGAGAGTAATCGGGATTTCAGGGATTCTTTAACAGGTGGCACCTTGGACAGGCCATTCTGGTCCGCGACAACATACTAGTGTCTGAGATCGATATGTCTTCCTGGAACAGTGATGTCCCTGCAAGTGCAGGCATTAAGAATAATGACACCAGTGCAGCTTGTAATCGTGAACGTTTATGAGCGAAATGGGAAGGTCGACGTGCGACAATGGCAGAGTTTGTTCGATATGGATGAAAGGCATATCATCTACTGTGGGGACTTCAATGCCAGAGGCAGTCAATGGGGGAATTGCATCACCAATAGACAGGGAGAAGATCTGGAGGACGCCCTGGCATCTGCTGCCCTAATCTGTCTGAATGATGGGAAGGTCACTAGAATAGCGACTCGACCAGGTGACTCTGGCAGCGTCATTGACTTGGCTCTGGTGTCGCCCACCATTGCACCAAGGTGTCGGTGGGGCACACTGGGATACCACTACCCTTGTGTCATCCTGATCAAGAAAGACGGGGCCATGAGTCAAAGAAACAAGACAAATGCCTTCCCGTACGACAACACTGGTCAAGACGCCATAAGCAAGATCAGAAGAAGGAAACTAACTTCCTCCAGCAGGAGACAAGAAAGATGGTTGCAGCCACCATGGTGGAATGGAGAGGTCGAGAAGGCATGGCTGGGAAAGAGGCAGGCTGTCAAAGACTGGCAAAAGGCCAGAAAGGCTAACATGCCACAGGTTGAGTTGGCGAACCTGAAGACTGAGGTCGATAGGACGACGACTTTATTCAAATCCTGCGCCAAACAGGCCAAGGCCGAGAAATGGGACGAGTTCTGCAGGAAGGTGTGCTCCGAGCGTTCTCTTACGACATTCTGGCGCCTCCAGAAGAGCATGAACGGTGCTGCACAACGTAGGGGTATTCCAGACTTTCAAGGCACAGACCTCGCATGGAAAAAGTCGGATGAGGATAAAGGTAAGGCCCTTCTTGCACGCTACATAGAACAGACTGACCAGAAAGACGAGCCCGCCTGACAGAGGACCACAACGACACTCTCTCAGTTGTGCGAGGGGGTCGGGACAGACGAAGAATGGACAATCACAGCTGAGATATTGCGTGCGATGCTCAAGAAATCACCTAACACCGCCCCAGACCCAGACGGCATCCGATATGGTGACCTACTAGTGATATCAGATGATGACATGGAAGAACTGGCCAGAGAATTCAACACCAGTATCCAGAGGGGTCAGGTCCAAGAAGAATGGCTACACAGCTACTTGCTGCCGCTGCCAAAACCGAACAAAGACCATTCCAAGATAAGCGGCTACAGAATCATTACGATGCAGAATACCTGTTGGCAAGCTACTGGAGAAAATTGTAGCACACAGACTTGCTTGGGACTTGGAACAACTCAGCTGCTTCCCGCCCACACTTGGAGGATACAGACGCAACAAAGAGTCATGGCTGAATGTGGCGGTCTTTGCTCAAGATGTTTACGAAGGATTTCAGGTCAGAGAAGAGACATGTGCAGGCCGCCATAGACTTAGAGGACGCATATAACAGAGTATCTTTCGAGCACTTGATGCAAACCCTCCTCAGACTGAAAGTGCACCCTCACCTTGTACGATGGATAGCTGCAGTTCTGCTCCAAAGGAAGGTGGTGCTAAGATGCGGGAGTTGGTCTTCTGAGCCGATAACGATATGTCCAGGATTGCCGCAGGGTTCACCACTGTCACCAGTACTATTCAACGTGTATACGATGCCGATCACTGAACAACAGTTGGACGGGAGGGGTAGGACTCTGTCATTCGTTGACGACATCCTCGTGTATCGACAGGATCGAGATAGACAGGCGGTTGCCAATGATATGCAGGGCAAACTAGATCGAATTTCCTCATGGTGTGCTGATGCCGATGCCCTTGTCAACCCTGCAAAGGCAACAGTTACATGGTTCTCACTAAACAACCATATTGTGAAAACAGACCTGCCGGCAGTAAGATAGGATGGGAGCAGTTTGAGTAGAACCCAGTCAATGACATATCTTGGCGTGAGGCTTGATCGTAGCCTGTCCTTCAGAGATCATGTCGATTATGTCATAGCGAAAGCTCAAAAAGGTTTGTCAGCAATGAGAGTCATGGCGACTGCCAATATCGAGCAAAGACTGCTAATACTTCTGTTCCAAGGACTTGTGCTTTCACGCATCGAGTATGCCCTGGCCATCCTCACTGTCAGCCCTACACAGATTGGAAGACTTGAAAAGGTACAAAACGAAGCCATGCGCATCATTTTGGGCTGCACGAGAGACACCAGCTGTGTAGCAATGAGATACCTCCTTGACTTCCCGACAATGGAACACAGGATCAAGATCTGGAGAGCTCGTGCATACTTAAAAATAAGTGCAGATGAGCAGCACCCTCTGCATGACACTATATTCAGAGAAAAGGGTGACAGGCTAAAGAGGGGCAAATCATGGATGGGTCGGGCGGAAGATGTCGTCAGACAGGTCTGCAGTCTTACCAGTATCAACCCCGGCAAGGAATGGGTGCCGGTGCCTCCAGCTTTTAAGTGCACTTTCTCCTGCATTATCACACTCGACAGACGGTGCAGAGAGCAGAACCCTGCCGCTGTCAATGCAGAGGTTAACGCGCTCATCTATGAACACTCAGATAGCCCCGAAGTGCTCATCTATACAGATGGATCTGTTGTAAAGCAGCAGAGAAGTGCGTGGGCATTTACAGCCCGTTCAGCGGGCCGAACCGTTCAAGAATCCAGTGGTGCCCACTCTATGACCACGAGCAGCATGACGATGGAGGTGATGGCAGTTACACAGGCTTTCATATGGCTGGAATCACAGCATTATACCAACGTGTGTGTACTAAGTGATTCAATGAGCATGATTCAGAAGGTCGAAGCTGGATCTGTACGTAGACAGTGGACTGAATCGCTGCGGAAGTCCGTTGTCCGTAAAGTCACCTTCATCTTCGTCCCGGGACATGCAGGAGTCGAGGGAAATGAACGAGCTGACAAACTGGCTGGCTCTGCACCCCCTGTAGATGGCCAGCCCATGGATCGTGCCGATGTTATTAACGTCCTTAAAGATATGGCGAGAACAGAGGACTTTGACGTCAGTGATTCCACATCGCTGTCCAGGATGAAAGACCTGGGAGTAAGAATCGGCACAGCCAGACGCGAGAGGTACATCGGGAAAACAAAGCGCCTCGTCAACCAACACAGAACTGGCACTATTAGCCACCGGACGCTGATGCATATGCTGGGGGGAGGATCTGAGCACCTATGGACATGTCCGGAGTGCAATGAAGATACCCCAACTGATAACTGATAACTGATAATGTATGATTGCTATACAAATTTCCAGAGAGTAATGTATCATTGTTATACATATTTCCAGAGAATAATGTATCATTGCTATACAAGCTTCCAGAGTAATGCATCATTGTTATAAAAGTTTCCAAACAGTAATGTACGATTGCTATACAAGTTTCCAGAGAGCTGAGTATGATTACTATACAAAGTTTTCAAAATTACTAAATTATGTATGCAATACTTACGAAAAAGTCTTTTTTCATTTTTCTCCAGTTCCAGTATTGTCATATCTCTCTTGAAATACTGGGAGAAACACAGAAATATGAACTATGTCAGTACTAGACAATTTCTATATTAGCCAAATTTGCAAAGTGCCTTGTATGTAGCTCACAGAAAGCAATGGTAAACTTCATTCAATCATCATGTGCCATGCCAATAAGCGTGGGCGGCCATGTTTTACCATCTCACTCGATCACTAGTTGTGGATCAGCTCAGTGTTCTTGTCTCGACCATACCACGTGGCCAAGCCATATAGTTATTTACTTCTCTGTCTTCCCCATGTTCTCTTCCCTTTGATCTTGCCAGTTGTCACCAAGTTCTCCAATTTATTTCTTCTCACAAAGTGACCAAACAATTTTGAATGTCTATGTCTAATTTCTCTAATCTAGTGAACATAAAAACAGCGTAGTAAATTATAAAAAGCCAAAAATTGCAGGAACTGATTGTGACATTCTGTAAAGGATGTCTAACTAACTTTCAGCACTTACCATATGAATGTGTCGCAGTTTTTTCAGTCCCTCCTTCGCTCCCCAAGAACACAACTCATGCAGCCCTCTCAGTGGAGCGTTAAATCGTCTGGCTTTCTTTGTTTCAACAAGGACCGGCTGGTTAATGGCAGAGAGAAGAACATTATCAATGCATCCCCAGTACTGTAAACTATTTAATCACTCTGTTGGCAGGTAACAGAAAATATAAATAATATTCTTCTACCTCTACTGTCTTTCATTCCCTAATAGATGATAGGATCTCAACCAACTCACACCAAACCCTTTGTTGACTTATTCATAATTGGTTGGAAATTGCATTAATAATGTTCTATGATTGTGCCAGGTCTTAGTCAGATATGACTGAACTATCGTATGATAGTAGACGGTACTACCTGCTTTCTGTTAGCGCTGAATGTTGGGCGGCGCTTATCAAACCTGACACCGCACATTATGCCAACGGCTTCGGGTGGAGGAGTACACTTGGGAATGTACAAGCCTTACCCTAGTGCGAGGAAATGCAACCTAAAGACTAAATGACAGGGCAGGGCAGACCAGGCCTTAAGCATGGGTCTGCAACAGGTCTAGGATGGAAGCTCTAATAGGCGGCAGTTTTGAGCATTGCTTTGCTGATCCAGCACCTTCTGCAGCTTGTCATATTCCAGACATATTGGCGTTACCTTTCCTCTGGGGTAAACTAGGCAGGCCGAGAGAGGGATCATGCTGCATGGGCAACACATGGTCATGGTCTCTAAACTCAGCACAGGTGTTGTATTATGGAGAGGTATAACTCCATTTTACAAACTATCACCTGTCAAGACAGCATGGTGGCATTCAGTGAATGTTCTATGAGATGAGGTAGCCAGTCTTATGCCAACCCTCTTGAGTTGTCTCTTATGACATGCATGGCAGATTACAGTGTTTCTATTTTTTGTTTCCCTTATGGGCCCTGCTAATACATCAAAGAATAATATTATCACCCGTGTGTTGCTGGGGCCCATAAGTGAAGCAAAGAATAGTAACATTGACTTAGTCTAACCTCTATTGGGACTTCTGGTCCCCAACATGGCGGATAGGTATTGATTGATTGATTGATTTAGGAATCGACATCACAGCATTCGGGGCATTCCCATAAGTGCTCCGTCCCCATCCTCAGCAGCCAGCGAAGAGTTCCAACACTAATAGTACCAGTAGCAATCTGATTATAAGTCCGTCTCGCCTTTCCTTTGAGCGTTGAGCGTCGGCCAGATCCCTTCATCACTCCTCATTGTCTCATTCTTGCCAGACCATGGTAATCCATTTGCTCCTCCGAGGTGTGCACGTGCTCCCACAAGGCCGCAACCACGTCTGCCTTGTCATGTATCAATACTCCACCAAGTTCTGCAGAGCCAGCCAATCTGTCCGCCTGTTCATTTCCCAGCACACCGGCATGCCCCGGAGAAAAGATCCAGGTGATGCTTGTCACCCGTGACCTCTGAAGCAAAGCAAGCCACTCCGCACGAAGTCTGCCCGTCCTCACCCTCGTCAGGACGCTTTCTGAGTCAGTTACAATCACGATGTGTGTGTGTGTCGTATTCTCCATCTAGCGGAGAGCCGCAGTGACTGCCTCCACTTCCATTCTTAAGCTGAATGTTGTGGTATCATATGCCAGGCTCTCCTGCCCCAAACATCGACCATTAGCTTTGGCTATGAAACCCCAGCCACTTCTCTCACCTCTTGACACCGAACCATCTGTGTAGATAATCACATCACTCGAGTGAGCATTGTCCTGAATTAGTTGCTGGATTTCCACTTCCGTGGCCCCTGCTGGCCACTCCCTGCACTCCCGGCTTAATGTGATTATAACTCTGCACAAGTCTGACTGCTCCACTGGCACTCTGACCCACTCGTCTCCACGCCTAATGTTCTCCAGGGGGCACACCTGTCTGATCGTATCCTCTGCCTGAGTCATCCATGATTTCCCTCTTATCAGTCGCTGACCCTTAACTGCGTCCAGCGCCTCATGCGGATAGGTATTTAGACCGTTAAGGCCTCTGTAGTGTTTACACTTGTGGCTATGGTTTGCATTTGTGTTTTCCTCATGCTGGACTGGCAGTGCATGGTTCCGTCGCCCTACTACTTACTGAGTGAGTGCATGGCACGACACTGTGAGCTGTGCATTTCTTGTGAAATGCTTTTACATCTGTCCGCGGTTATTTGTAGCGAGAACTGCATGTTCGGAATGATGGCGGCCGCGCTGTTGCTGAATTGACTGGTTTGCCTTTTCCACGAGTGCATTTTTCAGGAGACTCCGGCAGTCGTTGCAGGAGCTACGGAGTTTGTGCTTTGTGCAGCGCTTTCGGTGCGTCACCCTGCAGAAAGAGACCAAGCCATATGGGATAAAACCTGGGTCAATGAAATTTTTCTGGTGACTGCCGATTCCATCGACGATGAACTTTGTGTTGGCATTCTGGCAGCGGCATTATGCACAGTGTACCTGTGCATGCTGTTGGCTTGCTGAGACTCCTGTCTATTCCATTGTTCAAATAGGGCAGTGAGGAGCGTTTTGTGTGATATTCACTGGCACAGGAAGGAAGCATAATGGGGACAACCCGTTTCCGTGAAGTTGGAATTTGAAGTTATATTTTGCAAGGACGAGAGACGGATCATGCTGCATGGGCAACACATGTTCTCTAAATCCAAGCCCAGGCATTGTGCGATGGAATTCTAGCTCTAGTTCCAATCCACATACTTTCGTCTGTAAAGATGGCAAGGTTCCACTAGTCAAGGACTCATTTATGCGACTTGAGGTGTACTAGCTAATGGGGTGCCAGCCCCATGTATGTATATAGACCAATCAGCAATTGATGGGAGGTGTAGTCAGTATTACCCTGGCCGCCTTTACTTCCCAGGACATATTCTGGTGCCCATGTTTGGCTATGTCGACCTGGCAGCTTACATCCATGCCCCGTGGCATACCTGCCATATGTTGCTAGACCACGTCACCTGTCAGTGCTAATTGGTCTGTAACAATATGGGGCTAGAACCTCATACTTCACACACCTAAAGGCGTGTAATAGGGTCTTTTATTTACATTTTATGCCCAAAACATGTTGACAGTCCACATCTAATTTCTGTCATAAATTTCAGTTTTTATCTGCTCCTTACAGAACAGTCTCATTCATTTCTCTGTGCCTCCACGTTATTCTTGGCATTTCCCTCAGAAAACCATATTTCTTTTGCCATCAGATGTTTCTTTGCTAATCTGCTTATTGTCTACATTCACATGCATATAACAGTATATGCTAATTAGCACATTAATACCCTTGCATTCACTGCAACTGACAACTTCATTGCTGAATATGTTTTCCATCTTGCTTAAGACTACTTTTTCCATGGCAATTCTTGATCTAACCTCCACAGGTCATCTTACATCTAATGCTACTGTTCCAAGAAAGTCATCTTGAGGATTCAATTCTAACTAACCAACCATCATGTATAGTCCATAATTTGTGTGTTCTATTATATTTTAGCCAGCTCTGTAGCGAAAAAGTTATGGATGCAGTTTGTTAATCCCACATACCCATGTTTGAAACAGCTGTGGGTGATTTGGCACCCGACTGCCTTGCATTTTTTTTTTTTTTTAATGAAATGGTATGGGTGCTGGTCGTTCAGAAATCAATGGCAAACTACTGAACGTAAACTTGCCAAGAGATCACAACAGCAAAGAATGCTGGTGCTAAGTGTGACATCCTGTAAAGAATATGCAACTAACTTTAAACATTATATTTTTAACAATTCTGTTACATGTGTAGTTCTAAAGAGCTGTGTTGAGCCAATCCTAATGTATGGAAGTGAATCATAAACAATCAGCAGACAAATGAGGAATTATGTGGAGGTTGTGGAGATGTAGTTTTATAAGAGAATTATGAGAACACCATGGACAGATAGAAAGAGTAATGAAACTAGTTACTAGTTCTAGTTACTCACATAGAACAGTCCACTTTATTTGGACATGTCTTGAGAAGAGAAAAGCTGAAGTATGTCATCACAACGGGAATGCTGGAGGGGAAGAGAGGCAGGGAAACCAAGAGAGAAGATGCTGGATAGCTTGACATCATGGCATAGAGGAAAGTCGGTATCTTAAATGATTGGAAGCACAAGATACAGAAGACTGTGGACAGACATGATCACCAACACCACACGGCATGGACTATAAGAAGATTGGCAGTACACAAGACAGAAGGCTATGGACAGACATGATCACCAACACCACACGGCATGGACTATCAGAAGTTATGTGTGTGTAGTTATTTCTGCCATCTCTAAACTTTTTGTAACTAAAATGTTGAGCAAATGTGACACAAATTTACAGACTTTTTCTTACTTTTCTTGCCATTTTTAAATATCCTTTCTTCACTCAGTTGTGGAATTTGTGCTACTATGATTTGTATTCATCAAGCTTGGCATTTTTGTGAGGTTTAGTGAACAAGTTTATACTTGTTTCTTCACAGAATCTCCCCAAATCACTTCTATGTTAATTTTGTCAGGAAATATAGACCTAGAATGTTTCCACTATTCCAAGTTGGCATGAATGGGGTTCTTTACCCTTCACCTACTGCCTTTATAAACTGACATCACATAAAATAAGATGCTAGTCCTATAACCGGTCATGCCTAACTCACAGCAGATATGTGAAGTGCTGGGACTTCACATATTCTCGGCCATGATATACGATGTAGTGAGGGCAGTTCCTTTCCCCATCATCATTCCTTCCCAGACAAAACTCTAAAGACTGACTGCTATCCATTTGTACGAGGCAGGGCCAATCTCACAACCATAATGATCAGAAAAAAATCATGCTGTCTCTGCTGTGGATTGAACCTAGATCAGTTCTGGCAGGTAAGCACTAAGCACTATACCACTACGGCTCTTTACCCCACATAACAAGGGAAGACAACAAAATATTAATGTAACTGACCTTGTATTCTCTAGGATTGAACAGGGCCAAAGGAGAGATCCTTGATTCACTCAAAGACCCACCTGGCAACATGTGAAGAGAAAAGATGGTGGAATTTATTTACTAAACGTGCTGCCTGTATCTCACTTATTTATATCATGGTGTGCTTGTCAAAACCATAACAAAAGCAAATTATGCTGCACCTATTCTTTATGCCTGCAGGCAATGGAATCCAATTTAAAGAGATATTTCTTGTGCATCTGATTTCATCATCTTTGACTATCCCCAATGTCTCTCTTAGTCCGGGGTGAAGTGGTCAAGCCGTCTGCCACATGCTCCGAAGGTTGTGGATTCAATTCCAGGCTATGTCTTTCGGTTCATGAGTGCATTTTTCTTGGAGACTCCTGGGGGTATTCACTGGAGCTACGGAGTTTGTGCTTTGTGCGACACTTTCACCAGGCTGTTCCGTGGAAAGAGACAGAGCCATATGGGATAAAACCCAATGCAATGAAGTTGATCCTCTCGACTTAAGACTTTTTCTCTCTTAATCTGTCCCATGTCTTTGACTTTATTCAGTGTACTTGCAGAATTGTGTCTCTCTTAATTGGTTATCACTCTTTTACTATCTTCAGTCTACCTAGAGGTTTGTCTCTCTTGTAGTGTGTTCAGTCTTTGATTGTTAACTGTCTACTGCGAGTTTGTGTCTCTTGTTGTCTTTTCTCAGTCTTTGATTATTCTCAGTCTGTTACAAGTTTGTGTCTCTTGTTGTCTGTTCTCAGTCTTTGATTATTCCCAGTCTGTTACAAGTTTGTGTCTCTTGTAGTTTGTTTTGAGCCTTTGGAAAGAAAAACCTATCCATGGGTAGACCATTACCTTGGAAGGAATCTGTCTAGACAAAGCAAACCTTACAGAAATACACGTTATAGTTGGAGACCCTGAACTCTGAGGTGCATAACTTCTTTATTTGGGTGTGTTATTTGTTGCTTTATTTTTTTTTTGGCACTCACTCGCTTTGAACTCAAGCATAGTCTATACATACTACTTCTAGTAGTGCTGGACTGAATTTTTCGTGTGGATTAGCTTTCCCTATTAATAGTATCCCTCGCCATCAGGCGAACCCATTCCGACTTGAGGTACTTGTAATTTACGTCCTCAAGTCAAGGACGATAGGTCAACATTTTAGTCCAGCTGTCCAGTGTAGAGGCTGAACCTCTTACCTCGACATCAGCATACCAGATGTTTAAGAACATGCGCTCTTATCAATTCGGCCATGCTGACCTACAGGTGCATAACAAAGTGTGACACACTCCTCTCAAAAGAAGAAGAAGATATTAAAAACTAAATCATCTTTTCAGCTTTTCTACTACTGCTGGCATTACCAGGAGATTTTTTTAAATGACTGAGAATTCAAGACCACTCACTCCAGAGCAGTCGTCATGCAGTGGACAGGCTAAGATGGGTATTCTACCTCCAAAAGATACACATCTCTTGCATTACTAACTGCCTGCTACGCTATTCACTCACCCTATCATCCAGATATGCTGAATCATCAGTATACTTACACCTGAGATCTAGTTCATCTACAGCTGACAGTTCAGCAAACCCACCCACTCATCCAGATATACTGAACCATCAATATATTTACGCCTGAGATCTAGTTCATCTACAGCTGACAGATCAGCAAACCCACTCTCGGGCAGACCCACTCATCCAGATATATTGAATCATCAATATACTTACACCTGAGATCTAGTTCATCTACAGCTGACAGATCAGCAAACCCACTCTCGGGAAGACTCAGCTTGTCCAGACCTGCAGAAGAAAATCCTTGGTAGGCTCTTTCTTCCAGCTTTCTGAATCGATTTTCCAATCGTTGGTCTGGCTGAAAGAAGCACGAGAAAGTGCAGTCTACAATTTCTGACCAGATTAAGAGATGAGAACAAAATTTAATATTTGATAACTACTGGTAAGGCTATATAATTTTGTAGAACAGTGGCGAGAACATATGAACAAATAAAGAGCATATAAATATATCTTGAAAGAGGTTAATTGACACAGAGAACTAGCTACTTATATCATAAGAAGACAGTCCATTCTTTGAGAACATCATGAGAAGGGGAAAACTGTAGTATGTCATGAGGGGAAGAGAGACAGAGGAAGCCCAAGAGAGATGATACTGGACAGTCAGGAATTATAACATGAAGGAATATCTGTATTAGAAGTCATTGGCAGTACATGAGACAGAAGGCTGTGGACAGACATGGTGACCAATACTACATTGCATGAACTATAAGAATATGAGAAGAACTCGTAAGGTAAATGGATGAACAGAGGCAAGTGAGAGAAAGTTCTTTTGACAGCTTTTCATCACAGGTATGGGTAGAGAATGCAATTGTGTCACATTCCCTTTTGCACTTCAAATCATCTTGATGTTTCACTGGCTACTCAGACAGCTGCTTGTTATTATATCATGATTTAATTAAGTGTGCTAAAATCCCCATATCTCTCATAGGTTCCACAATTTCTGATGTTGAACAGTCAAAGGGTTCTCTTCCATACTTTGGGCCATCCAACATAGTGCATGACAGATACAGTTGCTGGCTTCTCCTCCTGCCTGGGTTAGTTCTGATGGGAGGACAATCTCTACACCAACATCGCAGCAATAGATGCAAGCCCTTGTCAAGGTTCAGATGACCTGAACAAAATTGCATCAGTCAACTTTAAAACTTAAGTCTTCCAGAAGATATACCAACCAACCAGCAAATGGAGTGTCAGGGATCGGTCTGACAATATTACTGGTTGGGGTCGTTCCTGCCCTCTGTACAACTTGACGTTGCAAGCACATGATAACTGCTTAGATACAGGGTCGCCTCTTGCATCAGTGTGACCAAAGGTCATGTCTTGACCTCTGCAGATTCATTCCTACCAGCAGCCTAACTCCACCATTTCATTGTTGTCTAGGTACTCTTTCTATGTCATCGTCCAGGGGTTTGATTTATGTTTGTTATGATTATAGTTATTATTGAATTTCTTATTCAAATGCCATGTGGACCCTTTAACGTTTTCTTCCAGTTTACAACCATGAATAATACACTAACTATAAAAATACTTCACAGGACACTGTGATGTTTCACATAAAATATTGTCTCCTCAAATTGACAATCATATTCTCAGTAAATACATTTCACACTCACTTAGGGTATACGTTCTTTAAAAAATTATAAAATATCATAGTAACATGGTAGCAATATTTGATTTGCCATGGCCAGCTCGGCTTCTGATCCGTGCGTTTCCTATTATGGTCTCAGCTCAAGTGTCACGTTTTCAAGGGTCTTTTCTCTCTTGGGTTCAGTCAAAGTGTCCAATTCGCACAAAGCAAGTAGCATGTCTTCTCTCTCTTGGGTTCAGTCAAAGTGTCCAATTCACACAAAGCATGTGGCAGGTCTTTTCTCTCTTGGGTTCAGTCAAAGTGTCCAATTCACACAAAGCATGTGACAGGTCTTTTCTCTCTTGAGTTCACTCAAAGTATCCAATTCGCACAAAGCATGTGGCAGGTCTTTTCTCTCTTGAGTTCAGTCAGTGTCCAATTCACACAAAGCATGTGGCAGGTCTTTTCTCTCTTGAGTTCAGTCAAAGTGTCCATTTCGCACAAAGCAAGTAGCATGTCTTCTCTCTCTTGGGTTCAGTCAAAGTGTCCAATTCGCACAAAGCATGTGGCAGGTCTTTTCTCTCTTGGGTTCAGTCAAAGTGTCCAATTCGCACAAAGCATGTGACAGGTCTTTTCTCTCTTGAGTTCAGTCAGTGTCCAATTCACACAAAGCATGTGGCAGGTCTTTTCTCTCTTGAGTTCAGTCAAAGTGTCCATTTCGCACAAAGCAAGTAGCATGTCTTCTCTCTCTTGGGTTCAGTCAAAGTGTCCAATTCGCACAAAGCATGTGGCAGGTCTTTTCTCTCTTGAGTTCAGTCAGTGTCCAATTCACACAAAGCATGTGGCAGGTCTTTTCTTTCTTGAGTTCAGTCAAAGTGTCCAATTCGCACAAAGCATGTGGCAGGTCTTTTCTCTCTTGGGTTCAGTCAAAGTGTCCAATTCGCACAAAGCATGTAGCAGGTCTTTTCTCTCTTGGGTTCAGTCAAACATGTGGCAGGTCTTTTCTCTCTTGGGTTCAGTCAAAGTGTCCAATTCGCACAAAGCAAGTAGCAGGTCTTTTCTCTCTTGGGTTCAGTCAAAGTGTCTAATTCGCACAAAGCAAGTAGCAGGTCTTTTGCAGTACATCCCTCTCATTACAGTCTGCTGAAAAGCCTTTCAATCTCATGCGATATGCACTGGAAGCCTTTACAACCACATCAAACAAATGAACGTAACTTTTCAATGAATTCTCTACCAAAATTATAAGAAGAATAATTGTTATCCAGAATTTAATTTCACATTTTAAAAATTTTTTAGTTTATTATGACTTCAGGTTGGTCTGATTTCATTTTCACAGTTTGATTTTGAAGTAGTTTGATCATGTCATCATACTGTCCCCTGTTCTTGTTATTTCTCTTCAGCTATGTGGGTGTGTGTGTGTGTGTGCTCACATGTGTGTGAGTGTGCCTGTGTATAAGTGAGTGAGTGAGAGTGAGAGAGAGAGAGAGAGAGAGAGAGAGAGGAGAGAGAGAGAGAGAGAGAGAGAGAGAGAGAGAGAGGAGAGAGAGAGAGAGAGAGGTGGGGGTGGGGATCAAGCAGATAGACAGACACAAGCTGAGACAGTGACAAAGAAGGAGAGACAGATATATACAAACAGAAAATAAGACAACTAAATAGAGAAAAAATATAGAAATCAGTATTACACAGAGAGACAGACAAGCAGAGAAAGAAGGAGAGATAGAGATATATACATAGAAAGTACATAGAAACAAGAGAGATAGAGACAGACAGACAATCAGGAGCATATGCAAAGAAGGAAAAATGATGAAGTACCCATAAGAGAGAAGACAAAAAAACACAGAGAGACACACAAGGATTAACAGAGATAAAGAAGGTAATATGTAGAGAGAGAGAGAGAAAAAGAGAGAGAGAGAGAAAGAGAGAGAGAGAGAGAGAGAGACAGAGAGAGACAGAGAGAGCACATGATTATCACAACTTACCAAGAGAGGCTTCAGCACAGACAGAATCTCTCTGATCTCTAAGCTGGACTGCTGTATTGTCTGCAGTCCTCTGTACAATTCATTCTCTGCATTTCTGCGAACATCTGGAATATGTTCCTCCTGCCCCTCTGCATGTCGTAGCCGCATCTTACATACTTGGTTCAAAAGAACATCTGAAACAAAGGACATTCCTAAAGAAGAACCTAAATGTGCTGATATCAAAAGAGTAATATTACATGGTGACTGCACAGAATAGAAGGATTGGTATGACAGAATCAATAATGGATAGCTTAGGGAGAGAACAAGACAGATTTCAGTGGATCACAAGGTGATGGAAGGACACTGAAGCTGAACAGGACACACACTGAGAAAACTTTAAAACAGTATAACTAGGAAAAAAAACTAACACTGGAACACACAGGGAAAATGAAACAGAGGGAGACCCTAAACACATGGAGAACAAAACTAGAAATAGGAATGAATAATGTGTGGAGGACATAAAGAGAGCTAGTTAATTAGTTAGTTAGTTAGTCGACAGATCATTCTCATTGCACATCGAACCATTCAGTCCATAAATGCTCGGATCCCCTCCTCAGCAAATCCCGCAGCGTGTAGCGGCTCACGACACCAGTTTTGTGTTGGTTTATCAATCTTCTTTGGCTTCCTGCATAGTGTTCTTGTTTGGTCATACTTCTTTTTCAGTGACATAAAGAGAGCTGCAGGAGAAAGTAAAAGGCTTGGCAGGAGTTGGTTGAGGGTCCATGCTCTAACAGGATAAAATACAGAAAAGAAAGAAGAAGAAGAGGAGGAGGAATATAACTTATATTATGTACTCATCATCATCATGATCCAGTGATATCACCACAAAGTAGGCTGGCTGTAATTTTTCTCCAACACCCTCTGTCCTGTCTTCCGGTGTACTCACACAGGTTTCTTCCTGTCCTTCCTTCGGTGTTGTCCACCCACATATTACACTGACCTTCTCTTGCATACCTTCCCTCCACTTTTCCCTTTAGTACCTCTAGTAATGATGGCTTGAACATCTGGTCACCAGACCAGCAGCTAAACAATGCTAGTCACGGAGATACCATGGATGCAGAATAACCATTTGACTCGTTATTATCTGTCATTTGTAATCCCACATACTGCGTTCGAAACACAGCTAAGGGCGATTTGGAAGCAGCCACTTATGCTTGTTTTCATGCAATGGTATCAGTGCTCATCATTCAGAAAGCAATGGCAAACTACCGAAAGTAAACTTGCCAAAACATCACAAACAGCCAAAAACATGCTGCGGCTGATTGTGACGTCCTGTAAAGTAACTTTTTTTATTACCCATTGTTATTATTTTAACTCCTCGTAGACCCAGACAGCTGCTGCTTTAGCTAGTTTTATGTTACTTTTGTTCTAGATAGTAAAAACGTCAGTGGACAGAAAGAGTTAACTACCTACCCCTGATCTCGTTCAGTCCTGTTTTCGTTAACACGTTTTATTTTGTGTTTTCTTCTCATGCTTTGCCATTATTTACTAGAGTGCAAGAAGTTTAATTATTTCTCTTCTTCTTTCCTCTTTTGAGGCAAGGGCGTTACACAGTTATTCACCCAAAAGACAGTGTGTGTGGCTTTGGCATGTCTTTGTGTCATGTCTGCTTCCTCTAGACAGATTCCATTCACTGTAACAGGCTCTAACTATCTGATTAAAAAACAATTGTGAATACACAAAGGAGCAGTCATCATTTTTGGCCACATTACTAGAAGAACTGGAACATGTTGTGACAACTGGAAATAGCTTGAAAGAAAGGTAGAGGAAGACAGCGAGATAAAATTCTTGACAGCCTTGTGTCATGATATGGAAAGGTGTCAACACATGAACTGATAAATGCTATTGGAGATCACGAGATGTGGAGAAGCATGATCATCCATGCCAGTTGGCAAAGTACTTGATAATGATGACACAAAGGATACCACTAATGTAATATATGAACCAATGTAATGAATTTAAGATAATGGAATATGTGTTACAGATATAAAATTAATGGAACCGTGGTAAAGCTGTAGAAATGTAAACAATATAAAATAACACAAAGTGTTTTGTAAAGCTGCATTACTTTGTGTTATTTTATATGTTACAGATATATAACCCCAGAGATCGGTGTTATCATTCATTTATTAAGTTTCCTAGTCACAATTCACATTTAGGTTAACAATCATAAAGTAGGTTAGCTTGATACATCTTTCAATCGTTCATTTAACTTGATTAACATTTTACATGAAACTATATAAATAATTATAAATATCACAAAGTAGGTTAACTTGCTACCTGTTCCAATCCTTCGTTTTACTTATATTTACATTAAATATATATTTTTAAAAACTATATATGAATAAAACTATAAATACTTTTAGTATATTCCAGGTCTTTCAAATGTCTCTCTAGATCTCCAACAAACACCATCTTATTTCCATATTTCAAGAACCTGGCAACCTGCAAGAAACATTATTATACACATCAGAGAGCTAGTTTGTTAGTTTGACTGTCTTCTTGTGCCTTTTATTAAAAGAAATATTATAAACATCAGAAAGCTAGCTTATTAGTTTGTTTGTTTGTTTGTTTGTTTTTTTCACTCGCTCACTTTGAACTCAAACGATGTAGTTCATACACAACTTCTAGTAGGGCTGGACTGAATTTTGCATGTGGATTAGCTCTCTCTATTAACAGTGTCCCTCGCCATCAGGCGAACCCACTCCGACTTCAGAGGTACTTGTAATTTACGTCCCCAAGTCAAGGATGATAGGTCAACATTTAAGTGCTGCTGTACGGTGTAGGATTTGAACCCCTTACATCGGGATCAGCACCCGGATGTTTAAGAATACACGTTCTTAACACGTTCTTATTTCCATATTTCAAGAACCTGGCAACCTGCAAGAAACATTATTATACACATCAAAGAGCTAGTTTGTTAGTGTGACTGCCTTCTTACGCCTTTTTTTAAAAGACATATTATAACAAACATGAGAAAGCTAGTTTGTCAGTTTGATTGCCTTCTGGCAGCTCTTATTTAAGGAAAGATTATATCTGTCGAACTATAATCTCATTGAGTAATTTTCTTTGCCCAGAGTTTACCAGGTGGAAAGGAAATCCACTCTGTGCATACAGTGGTGTACTTGTGCCACAGCGCACCAGGATATCACTCCGGTACTTTAAAAAAAATGTAACTAAGGTTCAACATGCCTTAGTAAATAACGTGAAATATTTTTTTTTTTTAATTTGCTATTAAAAAATAGTAAAGGACCTTCTTCCTTAAGGCCCAGTGGGCACATGGGGCTAAACATATTTGTATAGACCAATCAGTACTGTGTAGGTCATGTGGTCAGAACCACACCAGCCATCTTTACTTACCAAGACATTTTGTAGCACCCATTTTAGACTGGGTCAACCTCAGACCTAGATCAAGTTTACAAACCTGCCTTGGTGCAGATATAAACCCATGATTCAAGGCTAGCAGCAAGCAACTAGCCACTTTGCTACTTGCAGCTCCCCAAAGAATAAATTGAGCAGCGGGTCATATGGCCTTCACATAGCATGGGCATCTTGTCCAATAACCAGCTGGGTTTCCCAGTAGGCTGAATCTATCTAAGCAAAACCTAACATAGCACAATGACTCCTTTGATGTACAGCAACAAGATACTAATTATTTTCTTCAGACACTTGAGACAAAACTATGCTACTGAACTGCGTTTGGCTTGTTTGTCAGCACTGAGCACAAAATAATGAAGTAGACAACATAAATGGTACCACACTATATAAATAGTTATATATGATGATGATAATAAACATGCTAACAACCATGAAACCATTCTTGTGTGTACTACTGGTATTTTGTGTCTTTGTGACGCAGTTTGCAAAGCCCCTGGTACTAATTATTTTAAGACTCTACCACTGTCTGCATATGGTTAAACCCACAACACTGATCTACTTACCAGGTACACTAACCACTGACCTACCATAGTCAGGTTTACAAATAGGCAACTGAAACTTACCTTTTTGAACTTCCAAGAGAGCTCTTCATAGAAGCGCAACAGTTTCCTGAAGAGTAAAGTTTCATAAAACTGATTATAAACCATCATCATTGCTTGAGAACCTATACCCCAATGAGCAATAAATGGCAGAAGAAGAACAAGAAGTCTTCATCTGCTTCTTGAAGGACTGCCACATTTGTTGTTCTGTCCATCCAAGGTATTCTTTGCTTTTCTTCAGAAACCTCATTTCTGCTGCCGCATGTTGCTCAGCTTTCCCCTGGAGTCAAGGGTTTGAATCTACGTCAGTGTTGATTTTTAAAATTGACCTGGACTCCCAGGTTGACCCAGTTCTAATATGCTACCAGGAAATGGCTTGGGAAGTAAAGTCGTCTGGCATGATACTGACCACATGACCCACCCACTGCTGACTGGTCTATTTAAATGTGGGTCTAGCACCATGTACCCAATGCATGTAAATGGGTCCTTTATATTTTTTTAATTTTATAAGCAGTCATATCTCTACACAACTTGTGTTCTTTAATGTTTGTTGACTCTCACTCACTCACACCCACCCCACCCAATCACCCACAGAGAGAGAGAGAGAGAGAGAGAGAGAGAGAGAGAGAGAGAGAGAGGGAGAGAGAGAGGGAGAGAGAGAGAGAGAGAGAGAGAGAGAGAGGAGAGAGAGAGAGAGAGAGAGAGACACAGAGAAAGAGAGAGAGAGATGCATGCCCCAATAATACCAAACATTTTCTGATGCCTTACTAGTCAAGAAATATCTTTGTCCCAGTATCCACGTAGGTTACTCAGACTGTTTGCTGCAGAGCTATTCTAGGCCACCCAACATCTTTAGTTCATGCTGTCTTCTAGGCCATCCAACATCTTTTAATTCTACCTGCTGTCTTCTTAACCCCTCTGCATCTTTTGTTCCTGCTGTCTTCGTTTGTTCCTGCTGTCATCAAGGCCATTCAGCCATCTCTCTGCTGTCCTGAAGGTCAAACAGCTTCTTGTCTCTCTGAAATGCACACATCATCATCATCATGTGCCTTGTCAGCTAGGGTAGGCGTTCATGACTCTCTACAGATCGTGGTCCTTGGTGTTCTGGATCAACTCTGCTGATATTCCCCCATGCCACCGTCCCAATCCATCCAGCATCATTTCTCTTGGTTGCAGGTCTGCATGGCCGAATGGATAGGAACGCATGTTCTTAAACATCCGGTGTTCTGATGCCGAGGTAAGCGGTTCAACCCCTACACCGGACAGTTGGACTACAATTTTGACCTGTCGTCCTTGACTTGGGGACGTTAATTACAAGTACCTCTGAAGTCGGGGTGGGTTCGCCTGATGGTGGGAGACACTGTTAATAGGAAAGCTAACCCACACGCAAAATTCAGACCATCACTACTATAAATAGTGTGTATGGACTAGGCTTGAGTTCAAAGCGAGCGTGCGCCAATTAAAAAAAAATGTCTCTTGGTCCGTCTCTGTCTCTTCTTCCACTGATCTTTCCGGTTGTCACGATGTTTCCAAACATTTGATACATTGATTCGTGGGAAACAAAAACTTTTGAACCTGTTCTGGGGAAGAGCCTTGCACCTTAACGACAGTAATCTCTCTGTCATGGCTCCAACTAATAGTCTGATAGTTCTCGTCTGAATAAAGCATCCACACTAACTGACCAAAAGTTCTTCTAGCAATTTAGCATCAACACTAATAATCCAATAGTTCTCCTAGCAATACAACATCAACAATAGTGGTACATAAGTTCTCCTAGAAATACAGCATCAACTCTAGTAGTACATTAGTTCTACTAGCTATATAGCATCAACATTAGAAGTACATTAGTTCTCCTAGCAATACAACATCAACATTAGAAGTACATTAGTTCTCCTAGCAATACAACATCAACACTAACAATCCAATACTTCTCCTCTTTATAGATATTAGAAGATTTACCTCTGATCCGTGGTGATGAAGGCAATACAAAAAGGCCGTACAAATCCTCTTGCTGTATTGTCATACAAAACCAAATGATGTACCTAAAGAGAACATCATGACATCATCAATATCATCATAAGTATTATTACAAGTAGATTCAATCAACCACTACAACTGATCACTTTAAAGTTCCTTATATGTTTTGTGCGTGTCTTTGTGACAGTGTCACAATAAAACATGTCTAGGGTCCTTTTCTGTCAGCATGGCCAAGTGATACGTGAAGGACAAGTCCAATATTCTGTCTAATAACTGCTAGCATGAACTGCTGGACACATTTTTAGCCCTTAGTGCACACATTTTTGGCTTAGTGTACATTCAGTTGATCCCAAAGCTGCCGAGTTGTCATCTCTTGGCAGGCAGATCAGATATATGACATAATTTGTTGCTAATCAACAATACTGCATAGTTAACAAAAAATATAGCACTGCTAACCAACAATTTGACAGTTCTTCCCAACAATATGACATTTGTAACCAACAAAATAACATTGCTAACCAACTATTTGACATTGCAATAAGAATTAGCAGATAAGAGTAAGAAAAAGAAAACAACACTAATAGTGATATTCAATGCAAGAAATAAAGGAAAATGAATTTACAGAAATATATGACACCAAAGAAAGACAAAACACTTATATACATAGATAAGTCTTCTAAAATGAGAGGTCGGCATCCTTCAGTTCCACAATGTTATTTCAGCTAAGAAATTAACACAGAATTCATTTAGTCATCAAGCAGTGTAAAACATGAAAAGACATAAAGATGATGTGGTGAAGGCTGTCTGGAATCTAGAGGAGAGTTCAGCTGAACAGACGTAGTATCCTTATCTGGAAAGACTGGCTCAGAAGTGAGTGAGTAGATGGTCAGGGTGGTACTCAAAGTGTAAAAGAAATGCCAGACAGACTTGTCATGAAATTAAGTAAAGAGCAAAGTAAAGGTCCCCCTTACACACCTAAAGCACATTGGGCATATGGTGCTAGACACATTTTTCTTCACAGACCAAACAGAACTCTATGGGTGATATGGTCAGTATCATTCAGGCCGCTTTCATTCCCAAGACATTTCCTGGTACCCATTTTTTAGCTGTTGAACTGAGAGCCCAGGTTGATTAAAAAAATAAATTCAAATCCTTGATGCAGATTGACCCAAGACCACTGGTACAGTAGACGAGCATCAAGCCACCCTATTACCACCTCCCTCATCATACTGCTACTGGAATCATCAGCATGAAAACTTAGGTGGCTTTTGAAGAGGAAGGTGGAGCACGTGTGGGAATGTCCAGAGTGCAGTGATGCCGTTTCTAAAATTCAGTATTAGTATACAATGTAAAAATACTGATGCCGTTTCTTAATTTCTGTATTAGTATACAATGTAAAAATACTGATGCCGTTTCTTAATTTCTGTATTAGTATACAATGTAAAAACAATGATGCCGTTTCTTAATTTCTGTATTAGTATACAATGTAAAAACACTGATGCCGTTTCTTAATTTCTGTATTAGTATACAATGTAAAAACACTGATGCCGTTTCCTAAATTCAGTATTAGTATTCAATGTAAAAACACTGATGCCGTTTCTTAATTTCTGTATTAGTATACAATGGTCTTTCTTAAATTCAGTATTAGTATACAATGTAAAAACACTGATGCCTTTTTAAAAATTCAGCATTAGTATACAATGTAAAAACACCGATGCCATTTCCTAAATTCTGTATTAGTATACAATGTAAAAACACTGACTTACAAATGCGAAAACTCCTGCTTCAGTATCAGACACAACAACTTGAGCATCCTCTGATATGGAAAACCCACTGAAATAAAATGCAAGGCGCTGGTTACAACAAACAAAACTTACAATAATAATGATCATTATGATTCAGGAGGTGATTGCAGGCAGCAGGGATGTGGTTTCTGAAACAAACATTACAATTGCTTTGGATGGCCAGAGTAACTAACAATGGCTGTCTGTGCGAGGCTAATGAAAGTACAGCATTATATACTACTATCAGAAAAAGACAGTGTTTCTGGTCATATCACAAAAAAATAGAGGCCTTGGAGAACTCATGATGACTGGACAGATCATCGGTAGAAGAAGCACATAAGAGAAATTGTGCTTGATGGTATAAGAACATCATCTAAAGAATTGATTTGGAACACCAAGGACCAAGACCAATGGAGAGACAAAATCGTACACGCCATTTGGCAAGCGCATGATCATGAACATTTACATCTCCCTCTTCTTTGTTTGCCCTATGGGTTCCAATGAAAAGTCTTTCAGGTGATACTGTTCTAAAGTTTTCCAGTGAGAGTGTCTGTCCCTAACCTCTTAATTCATTGGAATCTATCTAGTGATCTAATTGAGCTCCGCATTAGTGATTCTGTCAAATCATTTTAGTCCTTCTGTTCTGTACATTCATCAGTTAATGAATGATTTAGTTTATTGGTAATTGTTGACACTGTTCTCCATGTTTATGATCCATACAACAGTACTGGCTGGCTCCGTAGCGAAGGAGTTACGGACGCAGTTGGTAATCCCGCACACCCACATTTGAAACACAGCTGTGGGCGATTTGGCAGCAGACCGCCTTGCATTGGTTTTTTACGAAATGGTATTGGTGCCGGTCATTCAGAAAGCAATGGCAAACCACTGAACATACAGTCGTCAAGAGTTGTCAACAGCAAAAAAATGCTGGTGTTGACTGCGACATCATGTAAAGGATATGCAACTAACTAACAGCAGCACTGACTTAACATTTTAGTTACATATTCTAAGTCGACAGCACCTATCATGAGGTTTACCTTTGACATCTGACTCTAAGGTGACTAGACCCATGCATTAACTACTTACTCTGTTGGATTCTGATGGTCCACTGCAAGAATTCTCACGGCAAATGTGTTCTGGTCAAAGTTGTCCCCACCATCCTTAGGGATTGTCATCTGTCATTAAAAAAAGAAAGAAATTAACATCCGACATTGCTTCAAAATGTGTATATTACAACATGATTATAAAATATTTCTTTTCATTCAACCTGATTTATCTTTTAGACAATGACTTTCAGAGTGAAACCAAAGAGAAACTTTTGAAAGTAGAAGGGGAAACCACTATTATAATAATTTTAGTTACACTCATTTAGATCAGTGGTTCTCAACTGGTGGGTAATTTCTCTTCACCCCACCTCCCCCCCGGAATTTTAGGGTTTCTGGGGGGGAGGGGGGGATTACGATACAATTATTTCAAGATTGCGTTAATACAAGAACCGATTACTTGATATTGTTTTCACCTCCATACTTTATGGTTCTGTACTTCTCGCCCTTCTGAAATTCGTTTTATAACGTAAGTAGACCCGCAAATCACAGTTTTATGTAGATGTCTAGACTTGTTGTAGTATGTGTTATTAAATTTACGCGGGGGGAATTTATAGGGAGGAAATAAAAAAAGGAGGGGGAGATGACGTTCTGAACATATAGTGAAGGGGTGCAAGGGCCAAAAAAGGTTGAGAACCATTGACTTAGATTATTAATTACTTAATTAACAATAAATATTCTGATTTATATAAATAATGTACTTCAATTGACAATAAAGATCCCATGAATCTCACAATTATGAGAAAAGAACAAAATTTATTATAGCAACCAACAAACTGACAGAGAAAAAAGACAAAGAGTTTATAAGTCATGAAAGTTTGGAGAGAACAATCATGGAGGGGTATACGCCTAGGAAGCAAAGAGAGAAGGCCAAAGAGAAGATGGGTGCTAGGATGTGGCAGATGATCTCCAGATTGGACATGGGACATCTTGCTTATGACCGAGAAGTTTTCCGAAGGATTGTTATAGAAGCGACTGAAGAGGACATGCTACTGAATGAATGAATGAACAGAAAATTATGACAATAGTACTAACTTAGATAGTTACCTGATTTATCGATCAGAAGCATGAAGAATGACTAAAACAATTACAAATAAACAACAAACATTCATTAAATGGTGTGTGCACAGAATAGAACTACAATGATATGACAGAATCACTAAAAGTAATGTGGAGCTTAGGGAGAGAACTAGACAGATTCCTGTTACACAAAAGGTGAGGACAAAAGGCTGCAGCTTAAAAGGACCCAGACTGAGAAAACCTGAGAATAGTAAAGCTAGAAAGTCCCTTCATTGGAAGCCACAGGGCAAGCAAAAAATAGAGGAAGAACCTAAACACAATAGAAGATAGATGAATGATATGATGAGGACAAGGTGTGAGCTGCAGGAGACAGCAAAAGATAAATGAATAATATGATGAGGACATGGCGTGAGCTGTAGAAGATAACAAAAGATAGATGAATAATATGACAAGGACATGGCGTGAGCTGTAGAAGACAACAAAAGATAGATGAATAATATGACAAGGACATGGCGTGAGCTGTAGAAGATAACAAAAGATAGATGAATAATATGACAAGGACATATCATGAGCTGCAGGATACAGCAAAAGATAGTTGAATAATATGATGAGGACATGGCGTGAGCTGTAGAAGATAATAAAAGATAGATGAATAATATGACGAGGACATGGCGTGAGCTGCAGGATACAGCAAAAGATAGATGAATAATATGACGAGGACATGGCGTGAGCTGCAGGATACAGCAAAAGATAGATGAATAATATGACGAGGACATGGCGTGAGCTGCAGGATACAGCAAAAGATAGATGAATAATATGACAAGGACATGGCGTGAGCTGCAGGATACAGCAAAAGATAGATGAATAATATGACGAGGACATGGCGTGAGCTGCAGGATACAGCAAAAGATAGATGAATAATATGACGAGGACATGGCGTGAGCTGCAGGATACAGCAAAAGATAGATGAATGATATGACGAGGACATGGCGTGAGCTGCAGGATACAGCAAAAGATAGATGAATGATATGACAGAGGACATGGCGTGAGCTGCAGGATCAGCAAAAGATAGATGAATATATGACGAGGACATGGCGTGAGCTGCAGGATACAGCAAAAGGTAAGGTGGCTTGCGCGAAATGGCCGAGGGCCTGTGCTCCGATATGGGATAAAGAACAGAAGAAGAAGATAAGTATCATCATCATCATGTGCCATACCAATATACATGGGCATTCATAGTCTACCACAGTGGTTCTCAACCTTTTTGGGCCCATGCACCCTTTCATCATATGTTCAGAATGTCATTCCCCCCTTTCGTATTTCCTCCCTATAAATCCTCTCCACCTCATGTTTTTTTGTGTGGTGAATATATTATGAAATAGTAAAGAACAAATGTATAATTTTTAGATGTTGTCACTACTGCGTTTAATGCAAGTTCACCAGCGCCAGTAAAGTGCCTGGATTGCTGTATAAAAAAATTTATCTTGGCTGTATTATGTAACCACTCATGCACCACGCTGTACCACTTCACATAAGTCACGCCATTGTGAAACTTCCTATTCCACTCATACACTTGCTGGACTGACAGGCATACATCACCATACTGGATCTTCATTTGCTGATGAATTTATATAGGTTTCATCCCTTCACTGATAAGATAAACGGATAACAGAATGCTGCTCCTCTTTGGTGCACATCAAACGTGGAGCGGCAATCTTTAAACTGTACTTATGATATCACTGTGTTCTTCTGCACTGTGATGGCATGTGCTAAACACTCTTGACATCCTTACAAACAATATTTACAGGTTACAAGACAATGGCATGGTTATTGTAATTTATACCACATTTTTAAAGTTTTCATTTGAAGCCCCCTTGTATTTCTTTCACTTCTGCATGCATGTACTTTTAAGTGACTTTTTTTTCACTTCTGCTTGCTCTTTCCCTTAAAATCTACCAGTTGTCACCAAATTTTCAAGTTTACCTCACACCATATCATGCTTAAAATATCTTCAATGACTACATCTAGTTTCTCTAATCCCCCCAGAAAGGTTAACCCGGTCAACAAATGACGCAGAAGTCGGATGTGTCGGCCTAACGACACAAGAACGCAGCTCTGCTGTAAACAGGCACAACGTTATCACATCCGAAAAAACTCTCCGGATGAATGTAGAAGAAGTTTCTGTAACCAATTTGCAGTTTTCATCTGCTTTTTAAAGGATTGTCTCATTTGTTTTTCTGTATGTCAATTGTACTCTTTGCATTTTTCTCCCAAAAAATACATCTCTGCTGATATCAGGTGTTTCTTGGCCTGTGTGCTTATCATTCAGGTCTCACATGCTTCATAAAGCACTTTAACACTCCTATCCATTATCCATTACAGATAGCATGTTCAACCTCAAAAAGAAGTTATATTTGGGTCCATCCCAGGCTCCGATTAATAATCCTGAGACTGAGTCAGCCACCAATAGCGGCTGACCACAGTTTCATCCACATAGGATATTAATTTGAAGGTGATTGTTGTCCATAGAGGGTAATTTTCATTCCTTTTCTCACTGAAACTTTTTATTGGTGAGTATGTTTATCTTTTTGCAAGGCTAATTGTTCCATGCAAATTCTTATTCTGATCGCTAAAATATCTCGCCCATCTAATGTTATGACCTGTGTGAAAATAACGCACATTATTCACCTGTAAGGGATTTTTATTCTATTTATTTGGATACTGATGTTTTGATATTTCTTTTTCCTTGAAGATGATGATAACTTGTGTTTATTTACAATTTAATTCCAAGTCTAGTCTGTCATTGTGAACAATAACAGATAGGTATCGAAAATCAAAACTGATACAGACCACCGGAAACTAGGCACTGTTGAAAGGACAGATAAGAAAAAGAAGAGAAAGATGGTGAAGAGGATGAAAAGGAGAGACGAGGAAGAATAGGGGAGAGGAGAAAGAAAAGAAGGACTGGGAGAAGAGGAGGAAGAAGAAGAGGGGAGGAGGAGAGAAATTAGAATTAATGGTGGAGGAGGAAGTAGAGGAGGAAGCTGAAAAGGAGATGGAGGGAGAAAAAAGAGGAAGGATAAATAAGAGGAAAAGAAGAAGAGAGTGGAGACAAGGAAGAAAAAAAGCATGAAGAAGAAGAAGAGGGGAAAGAAGAAAAAGGAGGAGGAGATGGGAACGAGAGGGAGGAGAAAGAGATAAAACAATACACTACCAAAGGTTTGGGTCCTTCAAGTTCAGAGAACTCTGCAATCATGATAAAGTCTTCGCTCAGGCCACATTTTGATCTCCCTTGGTTCCAAGCTTGAGGCGGGTGATAGCTGGGACGAAGGTATGATGGCAGGGAGTCCTGGTATGGTACATCATTTTGGTACATGACACTCCTACTAGGCTGCATGAATGTTGCCACCTGAGCGTACTCTCCGAACATTCCTTTACAGTTGCGGCTGCTTTAAATAATCCTGGTCACATACAAAAAGATGACACATGTATGGCATTTATATGATCTCTACTTCTTTCCTCTTCTTATATGGGTTAGTTAGTTAATTGCATATCCTTTACAGGATTTTTGCAGTCAGGAGCAGTACTTTTGCTGTTGTCGGTCTCTTGGCAAGTTTACGTTCAGTAGTTTGCCATTGCTTTCGGAATGACCGGCACACATACCATTTTGTAAAATCCAGCACAACATGGTCTGCTGCCAAATCGTGCGCAGCTGTGTTTTGAATGCGGGTATGAGGGATCATGAACTGCATCCGTAACTCCTTCGCCACTGAGACCGGCTCTTATATTGGTACCCACTATAAATTGAATTACTCTTTTCTTTAAGATAAAACATCTGGAGCAAGACAAGCTGTAGAAGCTGCCTGATTTTAATGAATAATCTAGTAAACACTTACAGCTGTCACTTGTTTGATGTCTGCTTTCTTCTCTGTCCATGATATTCTCAATATCCATCTCAAAAACAGTATATACTCTGCCTTCAGTTTCTACAAACTCATTACTTCAAGCATTATCTCGCTGGGGTTAAGAACTCATGTCTTCTCATTTGAGATACTTATAATCCAATAACTCCTATTTTTTTTTTTTAAGTACTAAAACGGCTGACGGCTCCATGGCCGAGGGGTTAGCAGCTTTCTCCGCTAACCCCGAATACTCTCATCACGTGACGCGACGAGAATTAGCAGTGGTTCGAATCACAAAAGTGACTTATGAGAGTATGGAGCCGGTCGCTCAGAAAGTCGTGGCGTGCTGATGAGCGTAATCTAGCCTAGGAATCAACATACAGCTGAAAGATGCTGGTGTTGACCGCAATATCCTGAAACAGGATGGAAACGCAAAAAAAAAAAAGTACTAAAAAACTCTTTTCTACACCTTGAGACATAATGGGTATATGATGCCAGCCCTATATTTTTATAGATCAGTTGGCACTCAGTGGGTAGTGTGGCTGCCTTTACTTACCAAAACATTTCCTGATACCCATTTTGGGACGGCTTGGAGCCCAGATCGATTTAAACAAATCCCCAGCTCAATAGGGATTCAAACATGTAACTACTGAGCTGGAAGGCAATCATCTAACGCCTTTATTTACCTCACAGGAAGTAAACATGTATTAAAGCAGGCCAACTCACAACTGTTTGTGTTTTGGTGTTAAGAATTCCAATGATCGCATATCTGATATTGTTGTTTTAACAAGGTTAAACAATTTGTTGCAGTACTGTTTAATCTCATTAACTTTGTTAATTACCAGAGATATCTTGTGACCTCTCATCAGAGTGTGTTATTTTATCTGACAAATTGATTTCAGCTGTCTGATAGGAGGACAAGGTCATCTGAGATTTGTCACTTGAGGTAATTTTTTTTAATAAACTATCACAGTACTACAATAGATACTAAAAAGGTGCTCTACAACACAATCTTTCTACCAACTCTATGCTACCAATGTCAACCTCGACAATGATATAAAGAGAGAAAAAAAGAATTACAACAACGGAAATGAGATTCCTCATAATATAATTATCTAAAATGGGTACCAGGAAATTTTCAAGGAAATAAAGGGGACCAGCATGATAATGACTACATCACTCATCGGGTGCCGACTGGTCTAAAATCTGTGCCTAGCACAGTATACCCAATATCCCTCATGGAAGGGTCCCTTTACCTACATATACTACACAAACTCAATGCACTCCAGGTCACACATTTGGCTCAGGATCAAAAACCTCAAACAAACCCTCCCTTCAGTAAACATGAAATGTAGGCCAAAGTCATTGTGTATATGTGGTTAGATAATATACACATGGGGAGCTGCAGTACCCAGTGGCTAGCACACGTGGCTGTTGGCCCTATGGTCATGTGTTTGAAGCTCTGTCAATGTATAGATTGTTTAAAATCACCAATTATGGGTACTAGGAAATATTATGGGCAGTTGAGGTGGCCAGTGTGATATTCAACACATCACCTACTGTGTGCTGATTGATCTATTAAACACATGGGGCCAGCAACATATATCCAATACATCCCAAGGCATGTCATAGGGCGCTCTACTTGTAGCTTTACTGACTTACCATACTGAAGTAGTTACAGATGCAGTTCATAACCCCATGTAACACGGTCGAAACACAGCCGCAGGTGACTAGGTAGCAGACAGCTTTGCGTTCGTTTTTAAAAAATGGTATGAGTGCCGGTCGTTCAGAAAACACTGGCAAACTACTGAATGTAAACTTGCCAAGAAATCACAAACAGCCAAATAATGCAGGGGGTGACTGCGACATTCTGTAAAGGATATCCAACTTTAACTCGCTATATATAATACATAGACAGAAGAGTAGGATTCGGATGTTCAGAAGAACTCTTCTAGTCTACTATTCTGTTTATGTATTACAAGAGAAAGAGTTCTCCTGAACATCAGCCTTACTATTCTATGTATTATAAAAGACTGATAAGAGGGAAATCATAGATGGCTCAGGTGGAGGATACGATCAGACAGGTATGCATCTTGGAGAACATTAGGCGAGGAGAGGAATAGGTCAGAGTGCCAGCGGAGCAGTCACACTTGTGCAAAGTTATAATCACATTGAGCCGGGAGTGCAGGGAGTGGCCAGCAGGGGCCACGGAAGTAGAAATCCAGCAACTAATTCAGGATAATGCTCGCCCGGGTGATGTGATTATATACACAGATGGTTCGGTGTTGAGAGGCAGGAGAAGTGCCTGGGGGTTCTTAGCAAAAGCTAATGGTCGCCGTTTGGTGCAGGAGAGCCTGGCATATGATACCACAACATCTAGCTTAAGAATGGAGGTGGAGGCGGTCAGTGCAGCTTTCCGCTGGATGGAGAATATGATACACACACACATCGTGATTGTAACTGACTCAGAAAGCATGCTGAGTAGGGTGAGGACTGGCAAGCTTCGTGCAGAGTGGCTTGCTTCACTTCGGAAGTCATGGGTGACAAGCATCGCCTGGATCTTTTCTCCGGGGCATGCTGGTGTGCTGGGGAATGAACAGGCGGACAGATTGGCTGGCTCTGCAAAACTTGGTGGAGTATTGATGCATGATAAGGAAGACGTGGTTGCGGCCTTGTGGGAGCACGTGTACACCTCGGAAGAGCAAATGGATCACCATGGTCTGGCAAGAATGCGACAGCGAGGGGTGACGAGGGGATCTGGCCGACGATCGACGCTCAGAGGAAAGGCGAGACAGACATATAATCAGATTGCTACTGGTACTATTAGTGTTGGAACTCTTCGCTGGCTGCTGAGGATGGGGACGGAGCGCTTATGGTAATGCCCCGAATGCTGTGATGTCGGTTCCTAAATCAATCAATCAGTCAATCAATCATTATAAGAGAAAGAGTTCTTCTCAACATCCAATTCTTACTGTTCTGACAAATCTAATATAATTTCTGGTATACGAAGGCCTGGTCAGTCCTAGAAGTGTACAGGTAAAACAACAACAACAACAACACTACTATTGGAGACTAAACCACAAACCAGCCAGGTTAAGTTTGATGTCTGGGCCATTTTAGGACATCAAAAACTGTGTAATCAAATGCTTAATGTGATCTACACAATTCTTTTGTTTAAACTTACAGTACACCTGCTTACTTCCACTGACAACTGTATGGGGATGTCATGAAGCTAAACTCTTACTGTTTTTATCCGATATGCTCAATCATCTATGCAGAATAGAAGGACTAAAACGGTATGATAGAATTACCAATCCAAGGCCCAAGGAAACAAGTAACCAAACACCAGAGGATCAAGTAGCTAGTTGCATATTCTTTACAGGACGTAGCAGTCAACCGCAGAATTTTGTGGCTGTTCATGATTCCTGGACAAAAGGATCAAGAAGTAACCCAAATAATGCTGGCGATGGATAGGAAACATACTGAGAAAACTTCATTATAATATATAGCTAGGTATCTTTTGTCTATGACCCCCAGAGCTGAAAATGGTTAGTTGCATATCCTTTACAAGACTCCCAATGAATCCCAGCATTTGTTGAGCTGTTCGTGATTTCTTGGTAACCTTTACTTTCAGTAGTTTGCCATTGCTTTCTGAACGACTGGCACTCATACCTTAGTATGGAAACCAAAGAAAGAAGGTCTGCTGCCAAATCACCCACAGCTGTGTTTCAAACGCGGTATGCAGGATTAAGAATTGTGTTTGTAACCCCTACGCCACCGAGCCAGCAACAAAATTAGAGTGAGACCTAACAACACATCATCATCATCATGGCGTAGACATTCATATTTCTTCACAGATCTCGGTCCTTAGTGGTTTGGATCAACTCTACTGATGACATTCCTCCATGCCACCATCTTAGTCCATCTTGCTTCATTTTACTTAGTCTGCCTCTGTTTCTTTTCCCACTGATCTTTCCATTTCTCATATTTTCCAAAGCTTCTCTTCCCATTACAATGGCCAAATAAAGCTGGTTGTATCTTTTTTACAGTTGTATATAGTGTTCTACTTTTATTAGCCTCTTCCAAACAATCATTGTTAGTTACTCTGGTAGTCCAAAGTATTCACAGGATTCATCTCAGAAATCCCTTTTCAATTGCTTCCAAGCTCTTCCTAATTTGTTCATTCACGGAGAAAAACACGAGAAGAGAATTAGAGAGACAGATGAATAATATTTGAAGCATATGGAGGCTGGCTCCGTAGCAAAGGGGTTACAGACGCAGTTCATACTCCCACATTCCGGGTTCAAAACACAGCTGCAGGTGATTTGGCAGCAGACCACCTTGCGTTGGTTTTTTTTAAAATGGTATGGGTGTCGGTTGTTCAGAAAGCAATGGTAAACTATTGATGTAAACTTGCCCAGGAATCACGAATAGCCAAAAATTGCTGGGGTTGACTGCTACATCCTGTAAAGGATATGCAACTAACTTTATGTGAGCGAAAGGTGAAATTGGGATTAGTGGAGCACTATAGCTGGCTCTGTGGCAGTGTCGGGGATGCAGTTCGCAATTCCGCATCCCGTGCTCTAAACACAGCCGCGGGTGATTTGGATGTAGACCACCCCATGTTAGCTCTCATAAAACACTATGAGTGTCTATAGCTCAGAAAGCAATGACAGACCACTGAACGAAAACTTGCCAGGAAATCACAAACAGCAAAATTAATACTGGGGTTGACCAGCTCTGCGAGATACAGCAATAGTCCAATGGCTATGGTGGAGCCGTGCCTTTTGTCCAAGAAGAGTTCCATGGCTTTAAGGCAGTCAGAGTGAGGAATAGATGTATAGAGTGAAGTCACATCTAAAGTGAAGATGTGGTATTGAGAAGGGTTTGTGAAACTGATGGAATCGAAGACAGAGATAGAGTGGTTGGTGTCTTTGATATACGAGGGGAGACTAGCAAGCAACGGCTTAAATATGCTGTCTAGGAACTCTGAAATCCATTCAGTAAGATAAGAGCAGGCCGAGACTATAGGTTTGCCTGGGTTGTTTGGCTTGTATGTCTTAGGTAGCATATAAAAGGTGGATTTGCCCAAGCAACTATCATGGATGAACAGTAAGGTGGCAGAGCTGGGCAAAAGACCTTGCCTGATGATGGTGTTCGTCATGCTCTCGACCGTGGTGTTGTTACTGACAGTCCCATCTTGTGGCCATGGTCTGTAGAAAGTTGCATCCCCAAGTTGCCTGTTACCTTCCTCTATATACAAGTCTTTCCTCCAAACCACTAACGCTCCTCCCTTGTCAGCAGGCTTGATAACTATGTCCTCACGACGTTTCAACTGTGTGTTTTTTTCGATATACAGATCCAGAGCTTTGGATGCCCCTGGATTGGGGACCCAACTGGAACTGCATTTAGAAAGGTGAGAGAAGTGATTGGTAGGATCCAAAGAGTTGTCCCTGTGAGGTTGATTACTGAAGTGATATTTCAATCTAAGAGTGTGATACTCGCAGTAGCGAGTATCTGTCGCCAGAAGGATGCAAAGGTATGAACCGGAGCCCTTTACTGAGGACCGATCTCTCTGGTGCCGATAGGGGGAGATCTGGATGTATGCACACAACTAAATTGGAGCCGATGGTAGGATGAGGCGGGAGAGGAGAGGGGGAGGGGTTAGGGATGAGAGCATGAAGTTTTTAGCCGTGGAAAGACACTTAAATAAGTGGTGGTTGGTGCTGATGATACAGCGTATAACACAATACAATAGTTACCTGAGGTAAGATGTTTAAGTTGTTGATCGAGGATAGCAATACTCAAGCTAAGGTCAGACAATTGTCACGAGTGGTTGTTGGCAATACACCGCATGCAAACAGTAGCACATTTAAACTCAACTTTAGATAGATGTGTACAACAGCTGTCATAAAGTGGGCCAGCTGAAGGATGAAATCTAGAAGTAAAGCCGTGTGGGGTGATATGAAGCCGTAGGCAGTTCTTGAGGAAGTTAAAATGACATGAGGTACTCGTCTTTTTGTAGATGCTAAAAGCCAAATCGGTAGCTGTGATTTTAAGACTTGTTGGTAAAAGACTAAAGCAGAAAATGATGTATGATCTCAACTGTTGAAATAATTGAGGTGCGGGTGTGGGAGACAATGCGGTAGATGTGTAGATTAAAAAGAAGGATGACATTGGCCTGTGCCTTCACAGAGAAAACTAAATATAGGCCACCATTGTCATTACATATCCAATATAACAATCATAGAACTTTAGCAAACATGTATGTATTTTTGTTCTTTTGCGTCAGCTCGCTTTGAACTCAAGCGTAGTCCATATACGTGCCACTTCTTCTAGTGCACTCGTTGAATTTTGCATGTGGACTAGCTTTCCATATTACCAGTGTCCCTCACCATCAGGTGAACCCTCTCTGACTTCTTAGCTACTTGTAATTTAAGACTTGTCCCCAAGTCAAGGACAAGAAGTCAACATTTTGGTCCAACTGACCAGTGTATTGCTTTAATTGGTGTCATTAATGTGGAAGTCTAAGTGCGAATGAGGAAATGGAATAAGAATGAGAGTGAGGAGGAGAAAAAGAAGTAGAAACACAGACCACTGTAAGAGGAAATACCGACCACTATACTACCACAAGCATGTTCAGTGTGTAATTGTTACGACATTACGCTGACAATGGTATAGACAGACAAGGATTCAATGCCAGCTTTTGTCATTCAGTGCTGAAGGAAAACACAGACCATCTATTCTTCCATGCGCTCAACATCATCATCATCCAGTGCCTTGCCACCTAGCATGGGCGATCCTCCCCCTCCACCGGCATGGATCAATTTGTCCCTTCTGTGCCATGACCAAGACTGCCAAGAATCTTCTCCCGCTGTCTTCCTCTATCTCTCATTCCACAAATCTTTCTGGTTGTCACATGTTCCAGTTTTTGTCTTCTCATAACGCTGCCAAAAAATGATAACTGCCTCTTTCTGATGTTTGTGATAATTGTCTTTGTGACTTAGCTTCCTTCAAAATGTCCAGATTGCTTATTTTGGCTGTCCAATTAATTTTCAACATTCTTCTACAAAACCACATCTCCAAGGCTTTCAGTGAATTTTTGCCTGTTTACTAATTGTCCAGTATTCGCAGCCGTATGTTAAAACTGGTTCTATGTAACATGCAAGAACTCTTTTTCTAACTTTCAAGGACATTGACTTATTGCACAAAACATTCTTCATTTGATAAAATGCATTTTTTGCTTGTCCTATTCTGTTCTTTATCTCAGTGGTGCAACTTCCATCTGATGTTATCCATGTGCCTAGATATCTGAATAAGGTCCTTACGCTGACAATGGTATAGACAGACAAGGGTAAGCCAGCTCTTGTCATTCGTTGCAGAAGGAAAACACAGACCACCTATTCCTCCACGCATTCAGGCCTACACAACCCCGGGAAGGTTAACCCGGTCAACAAATGCCCGCAGAAGTCGGATGTGTCGGCTTAACGCCACAAGAATGCAGCTGTGCTGTAAAACAGGCACAATGCAATCACGTCCGAAAAAAAACTCCCAATGAACGCAGAAGAAGAAGAAGGCCTACACAATGTGATTTCCCTAACATTCCCATACCCACAGCATGTTACTGGTACAGAACTTTATTTTGGTGTTTTTATTTTAAAATGCTACCACAGGTCCCAACAACTAAGATGACATAGCATTGGTAACCCAACAAGAATCGATCAAATTGCATTGTAATAACAGTATCTGTAAAAGGCTGGTGGTGGCATCTTTGCAAGAACACACACACGGAAATACTCAAGTCGCCATATAGGTTACACAAATGCACTTGTATGTAGGTAAGTGCACATCTTTTACCTATTCTGTATGCAATACACTATATTACTATCTATGATAGCATCAATCAACTAGCTGATGGCCTCAGGGGCATGACTTTCACTATTCCTGCATGTAATACTCTATGACAGCATCAATTCACTGAGAAGCCTCAAAAGTAAACACAGAGCTAACTGAACTGTGATTTTCCTAAAAGGAAGTATTTTCCTTCAGAGGAATATTGTTTTTAAACTTCCATCATTTTTTTTTTTAAATACCTCTGTTAATTGGATTTTTTCTCATTATTAATTAACACAATCAAAAATATTTGTCATTCTTTTATTTAAAACTGATCTAGAGACTTAAATGAAATACAAGTGGATCCTGGATATCCAGTAGAATTTTTAAATTGTTGAAATGAGAAAATGAATGCTTTGAAAATAAAAATATTATTTAGTTAAACTAAGTTAAACACATAGATCATCATCTGTACCGTACCAGAAGAACGTAGGTCAGTATACTACGATATCACACATCGATAAGGTCATCAACCTCATACATACAGCACATAATTAAATTTATTTATCAGAAAACTACTCAAAACACTAATTTATTTTACTTTAGATTTAAACTTCAAACGTCACAGAAATTCTCCGAGAAAAAAGAAAATAGTACACAATTTTACATACATTACGTACGTGCTTACGACATTAATCAAACGCCCACTTCAACTGAGGTATAAACATATATGCAATTAATAGATAACAATGTGAACATGGTAACAGATTCAGAAACGTGAAGCTTTACATACACAGATGCTGTCAGCACGAAGAGGCTCCCTGGAACACCATGTTTTTGTTTTCCATTCACGTCTGATCAGCAGAAGTCAGACAGCACATCCGGTTACCGCCCACAAGCCTGTGTCGTCCGCCTGCCTGTGTGTCGTCTGTTGTTGGTCTGTGATGGTGCCCGTTGTTTGAATCCTCTGTAACTGTATGGTGTTTACAGTCTTCAAGCTGCTGCCTTCTGTAAATGTGGATACGTAAATGTCTGTATGGTGTCTAAAAGTACTAAAACGTTATGGTCTGGTGTGTCGTCTATTGGTCTGTGATGGTTTGAATTCCCTGTCCTGTAGTAAGTAAAGTATAGTATTTAATTTTAAAACAACTGACAGTCAGAATGACTTTCTTTACTTTATGGAGTAGGTTAGATTAGAACAACAAAAATTAGATTTTTAAGAGCATGCATCTTTCCCGTTGCCACATACGCCTGTGAGACCTGGACACTTGCTAAACAAGCTGAACAGCGCATAAATGCCTTTGAATATAAATGTTATACTAGACGGGTTCTAAGAAGAACAAATGCATCCATACTTCAAGAGCTGAATGTTGAAGAGGGTTGGCTATTAAAGACGATAAAACAAAGAAAATTGATATATGTTGGTCACTTGAAAATTCGTGAGAGTTTGGAGAGAACAATCATGGAAGGGTATATGCCTGGGATGAGAGGAAGAGGAAGGCCAAAGAGAAGATGGGTGCAGGATGTGGCGGATGATCTCCAGATGGGTGTATCCACCGCGGGACACCTTACCAGTTACCAGCTAACAGTTTACCACAACTAGCATTGATGTACAGACCAAATGTAAGCAGAAGAAGAGGCTGGCCACATAATCAATGGATAGAGGGAATTACAGCGTCCATGGGAATCTCGATACATGAAGCCCATAAACTGGCACTTTGCTGCTGTTTATTTTTCACCTCAATGCCATATCGTACAAGAGGAACAAGATGAGATTAGAAATGTTATAATTGTTGATGTATACTACCTGTGCAGGTTATAATAACATTGGATCAGGAATGGAGGGATTGGCCGGCAGGCTGCACTGAATGGAAGGTGCAACAATTGATCCATGACATTTCATTACCAGGCAATGTAATCATCTACACGGAAGACTATGTGCTAAGAGGTAACAGAAGTATTTGGGGGTGAAGGTTGATGGATGGTGTTTGGTGCAGGAGAGCCTGGCATATGATACCACAACATCTTGTCTGAGAATGGGGGGGGGGGGGGTGCCATGGCCGCATTCTGTTAGCTGGAGGATAAACAGCACATGCATGTTGTGATTGTGACAGACTGACAAAGTATGATGAGAAAGTTTCAAAATAGGCATGCTTTGGGCAGAGTCGCAGGCTTCCATTCAACACTTTAAAATAGGGAGCATTTGTTGGATTTTTGTTCCCTCCAGGAACATGCTGGTATGGTGGGAATTGAGCTGGCGTACAGATTGCCTGGGTCTGCACTGTTGAGTGGGGTATTGGTGCATTATAAGCAAATGTGGTCATGGCTCTTTGAATTTGTGTGAATTGTGCAGAAAAACAGATATATCATCACGGCTTGGAGATAATGGTGCTGCAAGGAGTGACCAGAGGATCTTCTGGCCGACACTCAAACTCAGAGGAAGAGCCAGAAGGACACATAATCAGACTGCTACTGGTACCATTAGTTTTGGAACTTTTCGCTAGCTGTTGCATATAAAGACGGAGCACGTATAGGAATATCCTGAGTGCAGTGATGTCGGTTCTTGGCTCATCTCAAGTGTTGCTTACATTATTATTTGTTACCCCCTTATTTAAGCTTTCTGCATACATCTTTCTGTTTTCTTCTGCCTCTCTTGTCTAGTATTTTCCTATTTAAAGTTATTTATTGATACCACCTTCTGTTTACATGCCCCATAAATTTCATTTGCATTTGTTTTATAGTTTTGAAATTCCTAACTAGAGAATACAAGTCAAGAAGTGGAGATCTCATGCCCCATGAACATCCTCAGAATATCAAATGAAGATGGGAAGATGGCAATGTTCTAGACTAAAAAGGGGATGATTGTTTTGTATAATTGTTTGAAGTGACAGAAGTAAAATATGATACATTATTGCAGATCAGTGAGGAAATATAAACAAGGCTCTAGAGAAGCTTGTGAAAGTGAAGCAAGAGACAATGCAGAAAGAAGACACTGTGAGTGTACCTGACATTTCACAAAACCAGACAAAGAGGGACTTTGGTTCATTTCATGCTTCCAATGTGCAAGAGCTGTTATCACTATCAGAGGTAACTCTTTCACTCATTCTATATGAAGAAATCCACCTTGCATCCAGTATCTGAACTTACCATAGTAGACAATTGAAATAACTGTGCAAATATCTGTATATTTCAGCTTGAAGGATTTATCTAATTACTGTACTTTGTGTAGTGTAATTTCTGCAGTATATACCTAATGAGATGCAGTGAACTATGCCAGGCAATAAATAGTGCAATCTATTGTTTGTGTCTTCATTCTTCAAAATCTAAACTATAATCGGAATGAAAGCAGTAACTTGATTAGAGACATTAGATGTAGATAATTCAGATTTATTCACGTTATGAGAAAAGATCAACTTGAAAATTTAGTGACAACTGACAAGATTGATGGGCAAAGAGAAAGACAGAGATAAATATCTGGAGTGCTTGGCCATATGGTATAACTGAGACAAGAAACCAAGTGTGTATCTAAAATATATATAAAAGTTACTTAGCTGGTGTTAACGCTGCCTGGCTGTTGCCTCACTATGTGTTACACATTCTTAGTGTGTGAATGGATGAGATCATGCTGGCAATGCGTGCCAAATCAGAACTGGGTATCAGAGATAGGCTATGTGGCAAAGGGGTTACAAATACAATTTGTAATCCCGCATATTGCATTCGAAACACAGCTGTGGGTTATCAGACCGCTTTGCATTGGTTCCCATACACAGATATGAGTGCCTGTCATTCAGAAAGCAATAGCAAACTACTGAACATAAACTTTCCCAGAAATCACAAACAGCCAAAAGATGCTGGGGTTGAGTGCCATGTTCTGTAAAGGATATGCAACTAATTTTTGTTTTCTTCTTCTTCTGCGTTCACACGGAGTTTTTTTCTGGACGTGATTGCGTTGTGCCTGTTTACAGCAGAGCTGTGTTCTTGCGCCGTTAGGCCGACACATCCGACTTCTGCGGGCATTTGTTGACCGGGTTAACCTTCCCGGGTAATAATTTTTGTTTTTAAATCAGAGATAGGATGGGAGGGGATCAAGCAGAACAATATATATTCCACTAGAGGGTCAAAAGTTGAAGAAGAAGAATAGCGTATCTTCACTTTGCCAGACTGAAATGAAAACAGGGTCCTTTGCTGTTGTTACAACATGCGTAGATTCCTTGCACTTGTTCTTGATTTTTTGTTTATTTCAGCAGGAGTATAATCCCCCGCCTTGTCCAATCACTCTGCCATCTTTCCAGGAATTTATAAGCACCGAATTTGGGAAAAGTGCCAAGAAGAATTTTTTCCTGCTGGAGGTAACATCAATTAATTATTAATAACTATCACCTTGTCGTCTTGACAGACAATAGTTTGTAAACAACAGTTATACCTCTCAATAACTCAAAGCTTGGGCTGAATTAAGAGACCATGTGTTGCCCATGCAGCATGATCTCTCGGCCTGCCTTGTTTACTCTAGAGGAAAGGTAACACCAATACATCTGGAACAAGACAAGATGCAGAAGCTGCCAGATCAGCAAAGCAATACTCTAACTGTCCGCCTTCGGAACTTCCATCTAGACCAGTTGCCAACCACGGCTTAGGACCTGGAGGATGCATTTCCTCGCACTAGGGTAAGGATTTTACCCTCCGAATTGCACTCCTCCGCCCAAAGCCGTTGGCACAATGTGGGGTGTTGGGTTTGGTGATCACCGCCCAACATTCTGCGCTAACAGAAAGCAGGTATTTTTAACATGTTTGGTTATATTAGTTGACTTATTGTCACCTTTGGGAGTTATGATAGTTCAGTGGCTAGCCTGCTGACCCTGTTGTCATGGTTTCACATTTGCATCAATCAATCAATCAGATGCTGTCTCCGCAATGAAGGTTGGCTGCAATGGATCTCCAACACTGTCTGCCTCTTACCTTGACTGTACATTCTGTCAGGCTGATGCTCGTCCATCTCTTGATGTTATCCTCCCACTTGTATTGTTGTCTACCTCTTGCTCGTTTACCTCACCCTTACCTTCCAGTATGGTTTTTATAAGAGTGTAATGTCTTTTAACGTGGCCAAAATATTTCACTTGTCTCCTCTTTATTTCTTTCATCAACACTCTCTTCATTCCCAGTTTTTCTAGGACCTCTGCATTTGATTGTTTTTGTTTCCATGAAATACGACCTATTCGTCTGTATATCCACATCTCCAGGGCTTCTATGCGACTTTCTAGTTGCTTGTTCAATGTCCAGGCTTCCGAGCCATACTAGTAGCGTTGAATATACGTAGCATTTGACAATTCTCATTTTTAATGCGTTATTAATCTCTCTAGATGTTAATACTGATTTCATGCCGTTGAAAGAATTTTTGGCCATTCCTATTCTCTTTTTGATTTCCATTTCACTTCTGCCATCATCTGTTATTATATGTCCAAGATAAGAGAAACTTGTTACTTGTTCTAGTATCTGCCCATTTACTGTGATGTTCATTGATGACCTTTCCTTTTCACTGCTAATTATCATATGTTTTTGTTTTTTGGATGTTAATATCTAAGCCACATTCTGCGCTGTGCCTGTTTACTTCTTCCACTAGGTCTTGCAACTCTTGCTCACTTTCTGCTAGTAACACGGTATCATCAGCATATCTAAGATTGTTTATGATTCTTCCAGGCATTTCAACTTGTTTACAAATTCTTTCTGTGTATAGGTTGAAGAGGCTTGGGGACAGTACTCATCTCTGCCATACTCCTCTTTTTATCTCTATAGGCGACAAATAGTTATTACCGTATCTAATAGATGCCACTTGTTCCCAGTACAAGTTACTAATAAGTCTGATGTCCTTTCCGTCTACTCCTATGTCTTGAAGGCATGTAATTAATCATTCATGTTGTACTCTATCAAAAGCTTTCTTGTAGTCTATAAAATAAACATATATACCTTTTTGAACTTCTATATATTTTTCAGTTAACATCCTCAAACAGATTATTGCTTCTCTGCTGCAACTGTTTTTGACGAGCCCAAATTGTTCTTTAGCTACTTCCTCATCTATTTTATGTTGAATTGTTTCTTGAATTACCTTGAGTAATATCTTAGTTATGTGGCTCATTATGCTAATAGTTCTGTAATCCTCGCACTCAATAGCTCTTGGCTTCTTCAGTAGTGTGATGAAAATGGATGTTTTCAAATCCTTGGGGATATACCCAGTATTATATATCTATCTATCCATCATGTGCCATGCCGGTAAGCGTGGGCGGTCATGTTTTGCCATCTCATTCGATCATCAGAGTCATGGATCAGCTCTGTGTTTCTGTCTCGGCCATGCCACGAGGCCAAGCCATCCAGGTATTTGCTTCTAGGTCTTCCTCTTGGTCTGTTCCCTTCGATCTTACCAGTTGTCACCAAGTTCTCCAATTCATTTCTTCTCATAACATGCCCACAAAATTTTGACTGTCTGCGTCTAATGTCTCTAATCAGTTTACGATCTTCGTTTGTTTCTTGAAGGACCGTATTATATATATCAATTGTTCTTCAGCTACTTCTTCATCTATTTTATGTTGAATTCTTTCTTGTATGACCTTGAGTAGTATCTTAGTTATGTGGCTCATTAAGCTAATAGTTCTGTAATCCTCACACTCAACAGCTCTTGGTTTCTTCGGTAGAGTGATGAAAATGGATGTTTTCAAATCCTTTGGAATCTACCCAGTATTATACATATCATTACATAATTCTGTGATAGTTTCAATGCCAAAGTTGGATAAGGATTTTATCATCTCTGTTGTTATCTTGTCAGGACATGCAGCCTTTCCTTCTTTCATCTTTTTAATAGCCTTTTCTACTTCAGCCGTTAATATTTTTGGTCCATCTTGAGTATTATACAATGTTGGTCTATTGACCCTGTTGTCCCAGAATAAATCTTTTGTGTGCTCTGTCCATCTTTTTATTATGTCAGTGTTATTAATTTTAATTTCTCAATTTTTTCCTCTGATACAACCGTTTCCTGTTATATTATTTTTCTTCTTTGTAAATCTTTTTATATGTTCATGTTACTCTTTCGAGTTGTGTTTTATTTCCAGATCCTCTATTTCTTTGCAGTGTTTCTGCAGCCACTCTTCTTTGGCAACTCTGCACATGTGACGTATTTCTTTATCTATTACTATATACTCTGGAGTGTTCTTTGCTTTCTTTCTTTGAGACATTTGCATCAGGTGGGTTTTTAGAATTGACCTCAGCTTCTAGGTCAACCCAGCCTAAAAATAGGAACCAATAAATTTGTTGGGAAGTAAAGGAAACCAGTGTAATATTGACCACATCACACCTATATTGCTGATTGGTCTGTAAAAATGTGGGTCTGGCTTGAAATACCCAATAAAGACAAAGTTAATTATAATAAATCAAGCAAATGGTAACATCATCTTCCTTGGTGAAACCTCACTTCAAGAGAAAGAATCATACACCTGTTTAGGTAGCAACATAGACAAAGAGGGTAGAACAGCTACAGATATCAGGATATGAATACAGAAGGATTGAAAACTTTTATATCACTATGAAATTTGTGGTATATCACTATGAAATTTGTGGTATATCACTATGAAATTTGTGGTATATCGCTATGATATTTGTGGAAGTCAAAAGAAATTAAACTTATCACCAAACTAAAATATTCAATCCCAATGTTAAATCCGTACTAATGTATGGATGAGAAACATGGAGAACAACAAAAACAATTACAAATTAGCTACAAACATTCACTAATTGGTGCCCGCACAAACTAGAAGGAGTAAGATGGTAAGACAAAATGACCAATGTGGAGCTCATGGAGAGAACTAGACAAATACCTATGAATCAAGAAGTGAAGAAAAGACGCTGCCGTTAGATCGTACATATATTAAGAAAATAGAATAATATAACTAGAAAAGCCTTTGTCTGGAATCACAGGGCTAAATTAATAGAAGAAGATCTAAAAACTCATGGAGAAAAGAAGTGGAAACAGAAATGAACAATAAAGGGAAGGCATGGACAGAGCTAGAAGGATAGCTAAGGGTAGGAGGGCTTGCAGTGAGTTGACTGAGGGCCTACAGAAATGCAGAAGATATTAAAGGAGTCGCCGTCGGGGGATGTAACATCAATAACATTAGATATGCAGATGATACAGTATTGACTGCAGGCGATGAGCAGGATCTGTACCATTTAGTAGATGCAGTTGTTGCACACAGTGAAAAACTAGGGTTAGAATTAAATTGTAAGAAGACAGATTATGGTCGTCACTAGGAAGAACGAAATACCACAATGTAATATACAGGTAAATGGGAATATACTAAAACAAGTGAATTGGTACAGTTATCTTGGAACAGTTATAACATCTGATGGGAGATGCCTTGAAGAGATTAGAGCAAGAATCGCCATGGCGTAGGTAGCCTTTTGCAGGATTAAAAACACAGTGACCAATAAAAAGATGTTATTTGCAACGTGAAAAAGAGTGTTGAGGTGCTACACTGAATCAGTACTTTTGTATGGATGTGAAGTGTGGACAATGAGCAGATAGGCTTAAAAACATCTAATGGCTGTGGAATTGTGGTATCTGAGGAAAATGAAAGAATACCATGGACAGACAGAAAAACCAATAATCAAGTCCTATAAGAAACAAATGAAAATCGTAACCTAATTAGAGAAATTAGTTAGACATAGACAGTCAAAATTGTTTGTTAATGTTATGAGAAGAAATAAATGGGAGAACTTGGTGACAAGATTGTGGGGAAGAGAACAAGAGGAAGGCAGAAAAGTAAATACTTGGGTGGCTTGGCCATGTGGTATGGTCGAGACAAGAACACTGAGCTGATCCACGACTCTGGTGATCACATGAGATGGCGAAACATGACCGCCTACATATGGCACATGATGATGATACCCCAATGGGCGGCAAAGGGTAAAAGAAGACGATGAAACACCCAGTACAACTCACTTGTGTAAAAAGGGTTTGTACTTACTTTACTTTTATTGTCATCTTTATCATGTTAGAGTTGAGTTGAGTCAAGAACCGACATCACAGCTCTTGGGACATTCCCATATGTGCTCCAAACTCATCTGCAACAGTCAGCGAAGAGTCCAAATATTAATGGTAACAGTAGCAGTCAGATTTTATGTGTCCACAGGGACTAACATGTTTACCTGATGGCTCGGTGGTCATATACATGAACCTCCATCGATGTGGATTGTTTAAATAATTGACAAAGGCTTCTAAGTTGATCTAGACTAAAATTACTACCACCAGCAAATATCCTGGCAAGTAACGGCAGCCAGTGTTCTATTGACCACATCACCCTTCTAGGGCCAATATGTCATGGTGACATGTCTTAAGATTAATCTTCTCCATTATGGCTTTTGTCATGGGGGATCACAACACAGAATAGTATAGAAAACCTAATAACTAACCTCAACCCAACTGAATAGTGAAGATCACAACTTATATCTTAACATAGCAAAAACAAAGATAATGCATACAGATAAAACTAATATAGAGAAAGAAATATATGTTAATGAGGAAATATTGGAAGTGGTGGAAAATTTTGAATATCTTGGGTCATTGATTACCAACAATGGTGACACAATGAAAGAAATTAAAAGACGAACATCTATTGCTTTTCAAAGACTAAAACAACTGAATAAATTGTGGAGTGGGACAGATAGAACTAAAAAAATTAGATTTCTAAGAGCATGCATCTTTCCCATTGCAACATACGCCTGTAAGACCTGAACACTTACTAAACAAGTTGAACAGTGCATATATGCCTTTGAATATAAATGTTATGGATGAGTCTTAAGAATATCTTGGATAAAGAAAAGAAAAATGCAACCATACTTCAAGAGCTGAATATTGAAGAAGGTTGGCTATTAAAGATGATAAAACAATGAAAATTGAAATATTTCGGTCACTTAAAACGTCACAAAAGTTTGGAGAGAACAATAATGGAGGGGTATATGCCTGGGAAGAGAGGAAGAGAAAGGCCAAAGAGAAGATGGATGCATGATATGGCGGATGATCTCCACTCCAGATGGGTGTATTGGACGCTGGACATCTTGCTTATGATCGAGAGGTTTTCTAGAAGGTTGTTATGGGAGCGAAGTTCTGCAAAGGACATGCTATTGAATGAATGAATGAGTGGGGGATCAGTTATAGTACTGGTCACAATAAGCACTAGTAAAGATGGTTCTGGTTTGTCATCATCATCATCACCATTATCTCCCACTTCTGCCGTCAAGCGTTGTGAGGAGGAATAATCTGCGCTCCAGCGCCTGATAGGCGGCACTGGATAGTGTAATTCCGTGTGAAGAAAGTCCTGAAGTGCTCAGTCTCTGTCAGAAGACATTGAAGATTATGGATGACAGTGATATTAAAACCTCATCGTAATCATATATAAGCAGAACACTGTATTTTATGCATAAGTATTGAGTTTTCCTTGACATATAATGAAATATAAAATGCTAACAATATCATATAAAATTATATACATTTTTGTCATCTTTCAGGACAGCTGCTGTTTTCTCAACCATGGTGCATTTGGTGGCGTGTTGAAACAAGCACTTGAAACAGTGCATGTAAGTTTTCACATATTTACTTGTGAGGTACAAGGCTGCAGTCATCAAAAATGTGTTTATTTACTTAGTAAGTAGAGTAAAGTTTTTACACACCATGGGCACATTGCACGCATGGTAAACAAGTAAAGGACCTCTTTACACACCATGAGCACACTGCACTTATGGTAAATAAGTATAGGACTTCTTTACACACCATGGGCACACTGCACATATATATGGTAAATAAGTAATTGATCTCTTTACACACCATGGGCACACTGCATGTCTGGTAGGAAAGTAAAGGATCTCTTTACACACCACGGGCACACTGCACATAATGGTAAGTAGAGGACCTCTTTACACACCATGGACACACTGCACTTATGGTAAACAAGCAAAGGACCTCTTTTCACACCATGGGCACATAGCACGTATGGTAAATAAGTATAGGACTACTTTACACGCCATGGGCACACTGCACTTATGGTAAATAAGTAAAGGACCTCTTTACACACCATGGGCACACTGCACGTCTGGTAAGAAAGTAAAGGACCTCTTTACACACCATGGGCACACAGCACTATGGTAAATAAGTAAAGGGCCTCTTTACACACCATGGGCACACTGCACATATGGTAAATAAGTACAGGACCCTTTTACTCAGTAGGTGATGTGATAAGTATCACACAGGCCACCTATACTTTCCCAAGCTTATCCTAGTACCAATTTTAGACGGTCAACCTGGATGCACCTAGGTACTACACTATCGCAGCTCCAGTTTGTTTATTTATTAGTAGTGTTCCATTAACACTTACAAATAACGGACAAGTGTGAACTTCAGCATAGTTGTAGATGCCCCTGTGTTTTAGTGTGGCCCTCAAACGAAGCAAAGAATAGTAACACTTTAACCCACCATGCATGTCCTACAAGACAACTAAGAAGTTTGGGCATGAGTCTGGCTACCTCACCCCATACAAAATTCAGCCTATCATGAACAAGTTTACCAAGTGCTTGACATATGTTGGTTGAAGGCCTTTACACTCCATTGAGACATGAATGCCAGAATTATTGAATAATGAATTTAATAATTGACTTCACTGCCCTTGGGACATTCCCAAACATACTCTGTCTCCCTCTTCAAAAGCCACTGAAGAGTTTCCATGCTGCTGATTTCAGTAGCAGTTTGATTAAAAGTTCTCCTGGCTTTTCCTCTACGCTTTGAGAATCATCCAGACCTCTAGTAAGTTCTTTCCGAGCCAGTATAAATTTTTGGAAGAAGGAAAAAAAACAAGAACCTAACTCATGGTCTTTTGATAAAATCCACTTTCTTTGTTGTATTCAACCCAACATCTCAGGTGCTCTTTCTTTGTTATATTCCACCCAGCATTTCTGGTGCTCTTTCCTTGTTGTATTCCGCCCATCCCTTCTGCTCTTTCTTTCTTGTAACTGTCAATGGAGGATAGAGATGTGGTGGGTCTGAAGAGAGTGGCTGCTGTCTCTGGAAAGGTCTTGGCTGGCAAAGATTAGTTTCATCTTCGTCCCAGGGCATGCAGCTGTACAAGGGAATGAGCGGGCTGACAGGCTTGCAGGTAGGGTTACTGTGGAAGGCGGACGAGCCATGGACCAGGCTGACATTCTGAATGCTCTATGAGAAGTAAGTCGTTTATGAGAATCAAGCGATCACTGGGAATCAACAATATGATCGTGAATGAATTTTGTGTTGACATTATGACGGTGGCATTATGCACAGTGTACCTGTGCGGGCATGTTGGATTGCTGAGATTCCCGTCTATTCCACTTTTCACATTGGACAGTGGGGAGCATTTTGTGTGATATTCGCTGGCACGGGAATGGAGCATAATGGGGACGACCCGTTGCCGTGAAGTTGGAACCTCGACTAACTAACTAACTAACCAACCATGGTCAGGCTGTGAGAACAGAAGTTAAAAGAGGTGTGGCCAAACAAGAACACTGCGCAGGAAGCCAAAGAATAGTAATAAACCAACACAGAACTGGTGTCGTGAGCCGCTACACGCTGCAGGATTTGCTGAGGAGGGGATCCAAGCACTTATGGACTGAATGGTTCGATGTGCAATGAGGATGATCTATCGACTAACTGACTAACTAACTAACTGTCAATGATGCATTTTCTGATTTGTCACGTCGTAGTATCACCCAGTTCTTTTCTCCTTTCTAGAAATGGCAGGAATACACAGAGAGGCAGCCATTGAGATTTTATGATCGGCTTTTGTTTCCCCTGCTTGTACATGTATGCAGGCGGCTGGCTTCTTTTATTGGTAACACTGTAGTTAAACTCAGTGCTAGTCATGTGATTAATAAGCCACTTGCATTTCCTTAGTGCTAGAATTAAATTGTAAGAAGATAGAGATTATGGTCATCTCTAAGAAGAAAGAAATACCACAATGTAATGTACAGAAAATGAGAATATTCTTAAACAAGTGAATCGATACAGTCATCTTGGAACAATCATAACATCTGATGGGAGATGGCTTGAAGAGATTAGAACAAGAATTGCTATGGCAAAGATACCCTATTGCAAGATGGAAAACATACTGACCAATAGAAAGATTTCATTTGCAACGAGAAAAAGAGTGTTGAAATGCTACATAGAGCCTGTTCTTTTGTATGGATGAGAAGGGTGATCAATGAGTAGACAAAGTGAAAAACATCTAATGGCAGTGGAAATGTGGTTTCTGAGGAAAATGCAAAGAATACCATGGACAGACAGAAAAACCAATGACCAATTCCTACAATAAAGAAATGAATAACATTAAATAATTAGCGAAATTAGACATAGACAGTCAAGATATTTTTGATACATTATGAGAAGAAATAAAGTGCAGAACTTGGTGACAACTAGTAAGATAGAGGGGATCAGAACAAGAGGAAGACAGAGAGGTAAATATCTAGATGGCTTGGTCACATGACATAATCGAGATACTAAACAAAGCTGATCTACAATTCTGGTGGTCGTGTGAGATGGCGAAACTTGACCGACCAAGTTTATCAGCATGTATATATATATATACATAATGATGATGATTTCCTTAAGAGAACACTGAAATGTTGTATAGAACCTGTTCTGCTGTTTGACAGTGAATCTTAGAATGTGACCAACCAAATCAAGAAGAGCTTGAAAAAAGTGGAAATAAGGTTTCTGAGATGAATGCTGTGAATATATTGGACTGCAATAGTAACTCACAAGTGTCTGAAAGAGGCTAATGAAAGTAAAACTTTGTCTACAACTATAGGAAAGAGTGCTGGCTCCGTGGCAAAGGGGTTACAGACGCAGTTCATAATCCCGCATACCATGCTCAAAACACAGCTGCAGGTGACATGGCAGCAGACCACATGCGTTGGTGTTTTACCACCTGGTATGGGTGCCGGTCAATAGCAAACAACTAAATGTAAACTTGCCAAGAGATCAATAACAGCAATAAAAATGCTGGGGTTGACTACGACGTCCTGTAAAGGATATGCAACTAACTTTTTTTAATTATAGGAAAGAGTAGTGAAATTAAACTTGGCACCAAACATAGATTGTTCAGTTCTAAAGTTAAATCGGTACTACTGTATGGATGAGAAACATGGAGAACGGCCAAAATGGTTACAAATAGACTACAAACATTCACTAACTTGTGTCTGGAAAAGAAGGACTTAAATGGTATGACAGAATCACAGATGTGGAGCTCATGGTGGGAACTAGACAAATGCCAGTGAACCAAGAGGTGAGCAGAAGATGCTGGTACTGGATAGGACATACATTGAGAAAACCTGAGAATTGTATCACTTTAAAGGAGTTGGTCTGAAATCCACAAGGCAACAGAAATAGAGGAAGACCTAAAAACACACGGAGAAGAGAATTAAAGAAGACATTAATCAGGGGAGAACATGGATGGAGCTGCAGGACATAACAAAAGATAGGGCGGCTGAGAGTGAGTTGCTTGAGGATCTTTGTCCTAATTGGGAATAACAGGCAAAAGATAGAGGTCACTTCTTACTGCTTTTAATATTAATTTTAACTGTATGCCCTGATTGCTAACATTAATAATAGAATTTATGTTTTTAAGTTTTTAACATTAATGATAACTTTATGCCCTGGCTAACTTTAATAATAGAGATCACTTCTTACAGCTTTTAACATTCATGATAAGTTTATGCACTGGCTAACTGATATGACTGCATCTGATGCAGAGACACTGATTTGCCAATCAGTCTTCTTCTTCTGTTGCCCTTTATTGCCTGTTGGTGCATAGACCCTCAAACAACTCCTGACAAGCCATACTATCTTTTACCATCTCCTGCATCTGCCTCAATATAAATCCCCATATTATTCATCTCTGTTTCTAATTCTCTTCTCCATGCATTTTAGGTCTCCCTGTATTTTGTTGTTCATGTTGTTCCAGTGGAAGGACTTTCTAGTTGTACTGTTATCAGGCTTCAGATTCACTTTCATCAGTTACGTCATAAGGAAACAGTTTCATCATTTTACCAAGTATTTAATAATTTTTTTAAGTGCTTCATTGTTTATTAATATACTGCAGAAAAGAATAACTAATCATAAATGCCTGCAAGAGGCTAATGAAGGTATCATTGCACAGAGTTAAAAGAAATAGACAGTGTTCTGTGGTCATATAATGGGAAGAGAAACATTGGGGAACATCGTGATGACAGAAAAGATCAGTAGGGAGACAGAAACAGACAGAAAGAAATTATGTAATCCTGATGGTCTGAGATGGTGGCAACTAGAAATATTAATAGAATGAATCCAGAGCACCAAGTTCTGTAGAGAGGCATGAATGTCTGCACCACTTTGGCAATCCACATGATAATAATAATTTTATGGGTTGCTGAGGTGGCAAACCCAGGTCTTATTGGACAAAACTGAAACACCTCTACATGTTGTGGCTATCCATTGAGTGAATGAATTCATCAAAAAACGAGAAGTAAAATTGATAATCTTTACTAGAGTATGGTCACAAGTAACAATATCAACATCACGACCAGTGCCTCTATGTCATAAAATTCTTCTACACTATCTTCACTGGATTCTCCTGTTGGAGCATATACTTGAATAACATTTATGCCAAAAGGTCTGCCGCTTAATTTAACTTGTAGAACTTTATCTGACACAGCCTAATATCCTTGAACAGATTTTTATGTTTGCCGGTCCAAAATAATTGCTACCCCCCTTTGTCGATTTTCTCCTCCAGAATAAATAATCTTAAAATCTTCATCTATCTTGATGAAATCAAGGACCTTAGAATGTGATCAACATCGAACAATTAGCATAATGAGCCACATCACAAAGGTTTTGCTAAGAATTATCATGCAAAGAGTTTGGAAGAAAATACAACCCGAAATAGGAGAAGAACAATATGGGTGTGTAGAAGGCAAGGGTACAGTAATGGGGGCTGCGTGGTCTCGAGGTATGGTTAGTTAGTTAGTTAGTTAGTCGCAGTTCCAACTTCACAGCAACGGGTCGTCCCCATTATGCTCCGTTCCTGTGCCAATGAATATCACACAAAACGCTCCCCACTGCCCAATGTGAAAAGTGGAAAAGACAGGAGTCTCGACAAACAACAGCCCACACAGATACACTGTGCATAATGCCGCCGCCAGAATGTCAACACACCAGTCCCCCATGAAACACCCAATTCATCTCTGATGGAATCGGCAGTCATTTTCCTCTCTGGATGTTTCCTAGATGTTCACCCACACAGTCCACGAAAATACAGTTCATCTCCGACGGCAGTGGCAGTCAACCAGAAGCCCAGCAGCCACGCATTTCTGCATAAGGCAAAAACCGGTCAACTCTGGGACATAGCCACCTGCCATCGCTCTGAACATGCAGTCACGTACCAAAAAAAACAAACTTGGGCAGATTCAAAACCACTTCACACGATACTCACAGCTCACAGTGTCGCGCCACGCAATCACTCAGTAGCAGGGCGACGGAACCATCAAGCCTCCTTAGTCGCCTCTTACGACATGCGTGGTAGGCTACAGTGTTGCTATTCTTTGCTTCCCTTATGGGCCCCGGCAACACACGGGAGTCTCGAGGTATGGTGTCCATCTCGAGTGCTGGAGGTCCCGGGTTCAAGCCCCAGTGAGGACTGGGATTTTTTCACGTGGACTTCTAGTAATAAAATTTCCCCTGGTCTCTGGGTAGTGAGATCGGACACCCCTGTGTATTGTTGCGCACGTAAAAAATCCCTTGGCAGTTGGAAATCGAAAAAGAGTAGCCTAACGGCGCTGCCCGGGCAAAATTTTGAGTTAAAAATCTACCCAAAAGTATTTCAGTATCCTCGCCGGTGCTACGGAGTTCGTGCATTGAGCTGAAATTCTCCAAACTCAGGTTTGAGTTAGGAGGAGAACGGAACACTTATGGGTTACACCCGTGTGCTGTGATGTTGATCCATCGACTAAACTAAACTAAACTAAACAAGGGTGCAGCAAATGCTGTGTATATACTGAGAACATTAATTGAACGTTCATTAGAAGTAAACAGAGACTTACACCTTTGCTTTATTAACTACACAAAGGCTTTCGATAAAGTAAGACAAAATCAACATGATGGAGATGCTTGCAGATCTACAAATTGCTGGGAAAGACCTTAGACTCATTAAAACCATTTATTGGAAACAACAACCTGCCATAAAGATTGATAATGAAGTAGGTCAATATCAGGTGTGAGACAGGGATGTGTAATGTCTCTAGATCTTTTTTCCCTGTACAGTGAAAATATTTTCAGAAATGTTGTCAATATAAAAGGAATCATCATTGGGGGACATAACATCAATAACATTAGATATGTGGATGATACAGTATTGATTGCAGACAATGAGCAGGATCTGCAACATTTAGTAGATGTGATTGTTGCACACAGTAAACAACTTAGGTTAGAATTAAATTGTAAGAAGGCACAGATTATTGTTGTCACTAAGAAGAAGGAAATACCACAATGTAATATACAAGTAAATGGGAATATTCTCAAACAAGTGAATCAGTACAATTGTCTCGGAACAGTCATAACATCTTAGGGGAGGTGCCTTGAAGAGATTAGAACAAGAATCACCAGAAAAACACACTGAACAATAAAAAGATATCATTTACAATGAGAAACAGAGTGTTGAGGTGCTACATAGAACCTGTGCTTTTGTATGGATGTATGGGGGGGGGGGATGTTTTTTTAAACTATATTGTGTGGTTTCAACTGTTTCATAACTGCAGCAATTATTTCATGACTTTGTCAAGTATTTCATAACATATCATTATCAATATTTAATTATATCATCAAAGCAGATTATGGTATCACCAAGTTTTGCATGACTTCATTGGGTATTGTATGATTTTGTCCATTTTTTCATTGGTTCACTTAAAATGACATAATTGTGTCAAGTATTTTATGATGTACTTCATGTGAATGTTCATATGAATTTGCAGGTTGTGATCCCAGAGATCTGGTTCTCGTGAACAATGTGACATTTGGCATGAACTCGGTTCTGAACAATTTTCCTTTCAATTGTGATGATGTTGTTCTAACATTCAATGTTACCTACGGTAAATGTGTATACTGGCTATGTTTAGGTGTGTGAATATGCATATGAGTGATTGCAGGCAGATAATAATGGGTTGGTTTGTGTGTGCATGCGTTCATGCGTGTATGCATGTGTGTAAAATATATAAAGACAGATGAAGAACATTCTGTGTAACTTATTCCTGTTCATGGATGAAAGTCAGAAAACAAATTTTAGGATACTATATGCTGCCCATATTGTTATATGATTGTGAATTAAGGACACGAATATGAATGCACAAGCACAAGCCATGGAGGTATTTTGCAAGATTAAGTGCTCACTCTCAGCTCTGAGCTATAACAGCAGTTTGAAAACCCTGCATCAGCTGATTTGATCATTGTGGTTTCAGTTATTCCTGATTCTTGCGACCTGAAAACATGAAATGGAAAATTCCAGAAATAAACACTAATTGGGTTCCATTCTGAGAAACTTGTTTGGTTGGTTTGGAGCCCCCTGAAAGATTGAGTTTTAACTCTTAAATCCGAGGCATTGGCATTTAGGTCATCTGAGACCAGAAAAGGGTTTGCATCTATCGAAACAAGGTTAGTTAGTTAGTTGCGGTTCCAACTTCATGGCAACGGATCGTCCCCATTATGCTCCGTTCCTGTGCTAGTGAGTATCACACAAAGTGCTCCTCATTGCCCAATGTGAAAAGTGGAACAGGCAGGAGTCTCGGCAAGCCATCAGCCCGCACAATGCTGCCACCAGAATGCCAGCACAAAAGTCCTCTACGAAAAATAGTTCATCGTCGATGGAACCGGCAGTCACCATAAAGACTTCATTGACCCGAGTTTTATCCGATATGGCTCGGTCTCTTTCCGCAGGGCGACCCACCGAAAGCACCGCACAAAGCACGAACTCCATAGCTCCAGCGATGACTCCCAGGTGTCTCTTGAAAAATGCAATCGTGACCCGAAAAGGCAAACCAGTCAATTCAGCAACAGGCGGCCGCCATCATTCCAAAAAGGTGGGGTTAGAAACCTTTCTCTCGACCCAGTACCAAAGTTCTGTCTACAAGGAGACTGTGTTGCAGAGCTCTCTTTCCCATCTCCAGGCAAAGAAACAAAACTGGGGTGCGCTTGACTAGAATAAGGGGAACTGCAGTAAAGCTTAAAAAAGCAATGAATGAATCGCCAAAAAAATGAGAATTAGATTGTGAGCTTTACTAGAACATGATTACAAGAAACAAAATGGACGTTGCAGCTAAAGCCTTCATCAGCACAGAATAAACAAATGCAAACCGACACAACTACATGAAAATACAAAGGTTACTTATCTTATCATTGTTGTGGCTGAATACGTCTTAAACGATCAACGCGTTTGATGACAATCAGTGGATTGAATGAAGCTGATGTGGTTACAGTGGGTCAGTGGACTAAACTTCAAAAACATCACAAGCCCGGGGATTGGCCTAGCCACCTGAGGTGAGAACAAATGCTACGGAGAAAGGGAGGTGCTTGGCCGACATACAGGTCGTGTCGATCAAATTGTGCGCATCGCACGCACGTCATCTAGTAAAGTTCACAATCTAAGACTCGTACTGGAACTTCACATCTGCAGAGAGACATATTAGAATGTAACCGGGTCATGGTTCAGCACAGCAAGTGCTGATCAGGCCTGGGCTGGTAATGTTTCCTGTACAGGTTTGAGATATTTCATTGTCAACAGACTCCAGCTTGATGTCCGTGGGCTGAATAACACTGTGACACATTCCTGGAGGTCAGTATGGCCGAATAGATAAGAGTGCTCGTTCTTTACATCTGGTTTGCTGATGTTGAGGTAGGGGGGTACAACCCCTACACCGGTCAGTTAGACTTAAATATTGACTTCCTATCCTTGACTTGGGGACGAAAATTACAAGAACCTCTGAAGTCAGAGTGGGTTCACCTGATGGCAAGGGACACTGGTAACAGGGAAAACTAATCCACACACAAAATTCAGTCCAGTGCTACTGGAAGTAGTGTGTATGGACTACGCTTGAGTTCAAGGCGACTGAGCACCCAAATAAAAATATTCCTGCTCTGTAACATTGAGTAAATAAATGATATATTTCTATTTTTCCTGAATACCAAGTGTTCAAATATTTAATTTTCTTTGTTCTAGGTGCAACCAAAAAACTTATTCAACATATCTGCTCAAAAACAGGAGCCATAAACAGAGAAGCTGTCATACATTTTCCTGTTTCTGGAGAAAAACAGGTAGCATTTCAGAAACTGAGACCGGACGCCATTACATTTTTATGAGCTGTGAAAAATCCAAAATGTGCTTTCATTTTATAAAAGATGTAAATGACAACACCCCATAACTCTCAGATGAACAATGAAAAACTATGAATGAATGAAAGATTATTACCTTTTTTTAACATTTTTCGCAATTGCTTCAGTCTTGAGAGATAATGTGATAGTTTCCCTTTGCCTACTACATTCACTTAGTTTTGGTTACGCATCATCTTCTTGTATGACTAAATGCTAGAATGCTTGAAATCTCTGACGGAGTGGCTAGAATGCACTGTGGTGAAGTGGTCATGCCATCTGCCATAGGGCTAGTACCCAAAATTGACGTCAACGAAAGTACGTAGAGAATCCTAGAAGCCGAAAACTCAGAGAAACTAAGAGATGAGTTGTCAACAGAGAGAAACATCATTCTGATGTCACCAAACAACAAAATGGAGACTTCTTGGAGTTTGGAATGGCAGGCTGTGCCTGAAACTATTTTTGGACGCAATTTTTCTGCAGACCCCTAGTGGTCATCGCATGGAGTTAAAATAAAGCTTTGTATGTTGCTCTCTGCAGACAGCCTACCATTCTGCAGAGAGAGACCTAGCCATGTGGGGTAAAACTTGTTGCAATGAAGTTGATTCTCCCATCTTTAAGACTATACAAGTTCACATTCAGTAAAATATATTGTTTATATTTTATTTCAGTATTTCTATAAGTTTAGTTGGCATATATACGGCTTAGGGGTTTGTGAAACTGCGTTGATTTAGATATTACAAGGCGTCAGCCATTCAGACATCAAGGGCAGACTACAGAGTTTAAAATTGCCTAGAAAATCACAAACAGCTAGGGTTGATTTCAACATCCTGTAAAGCACATGCAATTCACTTTTAACTTGTGGAAATGAGTGTTGACATGGGGTGGTATTTTTAGTTATAAGTTGATCTGAAACACAATCATCATCACATTACAATTACCAGTCATCACATTACAATTACTGTCAGAGTCCTAAGGGATCTAATAGGGAGGACAGAGCCTAGAGACAGGACATAGGAACAGAAATCAGGACATTGGGGACAGCAGACAGGACAACTTGCCCTTGAACAAGACAGGACAGTATAGCCTTGGGACTGGACTACGTGAGACAACAGTCGTCAACAGATGGACTGACCCTTAGGTCACAGTACAGTGCTGCAATGTAGTACTGACTACGAGGGCCTCAAGCAACATGATGAAATACCACGTGATAGGGAACCCAAAGCGACAACTTTAGGGAGACGAGACTGGGCTTTATAGAGGGAGGATGTGTCTGAGTGTTTTGCTTGACAGAGTGACGTGTATTACCGATTTAATGTTTGCGAGTGCTGCATTGTATTTGATCCGACTGTGCTGTGAACGGAGATATGAATAGTTGTGCAGACGAGTGCAGTACTGTGCGCTGAATTTTGTGATAATATATATATATATTGTGATGTTTCTGATATTAAATGAATTTTGAGTAGAATTATCACCATTGACTGATTTGTACGCACGTCATTTTCTTGTCAAGTCATGGACTAACAAGCAATGTGAGACACTGATAAGAAACATGGGGGACTCCTGTCCGGTCTTGGCTTAACCAAGAAATCAGGGGGAAACTCTCGACTAGTCTTGGCTTATCCAAGCAATTACAGACAACCTGACGGAAGAAAATTCACTATCCAGACACTTCAACGACAAAGTCGAAACAAAATTTATATCACACACAATTCTCTCTCTAGACGCATAACACCCTTCATCATATAGCTGATCTTCTGCTGAACATTGCTCTCATTATGACCTGCTAAAAAGGCTCTTGACCTCTGGCCGTTTCTCCCACTTCATATAGCCTCATGTCCAGGGTACCTGCAGTGTCCTATGCCCATCTTTCTGCTGGTCGACCTCGGCCTCTGCTGCCAATAACCCATGCCTTACATCACTTCTTTTCAAGGTACTGAGATGTTTACTATACCCAGAGTAGTTCATTTTCTAAGATATGATACTGTTTGTTGAGCCAGTTTTCTTCAAATGTCTTACAGTTTTTGGGTGTGTGCATAAATAATTAACCCGGCTTCAGTATCTGGTGTTCTCCCTAGAACCACACACTTTCCTGGTCAGTTCTAATGCTCACAAGCTGTAAACTTTAGATTTATATCTTAATGTATCTTACGTTCATTTGAGGGTAAATTATCTACTGTCGGACATGCCACATTCTTTTCTCTGTTTTGTTGCACTGTTATCATTTTCTGTGGGATGTATTTTGCATCGTCATTTTGTCACACACTTCATGGTTTGGTTAGTCTTTGTGCAGCAACTGGTTCATCTGTATTTTCAGATGTCTTATCAGGCTCTTGAGGCACTTCCTCCTCTTGTTCGTTCACCTTCAGCTGTCAACGTGAATATGTCCAAAGAAAGCAACAGTCAGTTGGAAAAGTGGGGTGTCTGCAGCCAAGCTGACACGGATCCAAATAAAACATAAAATATGACAAGGGGATTTGATAAAATGAAAATACACATAGAGATACAAGCGAACATTTCAACCAAAGACTGTCAGTGAATAAGAAAAGGAAAACAACAAAACAAGAGGAATATTTAACTTGGGATCTGAAAGTAATCTGATCAACACAAAGACTGGGAACAATCCTAGTTTTTGTGTTCATAAGATTACCTTCACATCCCAAATTAATTTTTTGTTGCTTTTTGTGTGTCTCTATTTTTTTCTTTTTTTTTCTTATACAAGTATGAACTCTTTTGTTGAAATGTCCACTTGTATCTCTGTGGTTTTTTTTCTCCATTTCATCGAGCTTTCTAATCACATTTTGTGTTTTATTTGGACAACAGGCAACTTGAGCTTGTTAACATCTCATAGAATTTGTCTTCAATTGGAGCGGGTGTAGGCCAAAATAGTTTTCTCTGTTCTGCGTATATTAGACATGCGTTAATGCAATAGGCTTGAAAATTTAAAAATCATAATTTATATTTGATTAACGAAGACACAAACAATAGATTTCACGATTTATTGCCTGGCATATTTCACTGCATCTCCTCAGGTACATACTGATAAAAGCACACAACATAAACTAAAGCAATAAGATAAATCCTTCATGCTGATATATACCGCACACATATTCACACAGTAATTTGAATTGTAAATTTTAAACTGACCATCATGTCTTTTTGTTGGTTTATATAATTTATATAATATAGTTATATTATAATTATACATATTTTATTATCAGATTCTTGACCTACTGGAAGCTGAACTTGACCAAGGAGATGTCCGGCTGGTTATTATTGATCATATTCCAAGCAATGCACCCATCATTATGCCGGTTGCCAAAATGGTTGAGATCTGTCATAAAGTGTATGTATTGTTTTATCTGTGTATTTTCTCGCCTATTTATTATTTGTTTCTTCATACAAATTTGGCTCATTCTGTTTAAAAACACTTGTAGGATTAGTTTGTTGGTTGGCAGGCTGGCTAGTTGGTTGGCTGGCTGGCTGGCTGGTGGTTAGCTGGTTGGTTTGTTGGCTGGCTCATTGGTTGGTTGGCTCGATGGTTGGTTGTTTGGCTTTCTGGCTGATTGGTTGGTTGGTTGGCTATCTGGTTGGTTTGTTGGCTGGTTGGTTTGTTGATTGGTTGGGTGGTTTGTCAGTTTGCTAGCTGTTTGGTTGGTTGGTTGGCTGGCTAGTTGGTTGCTTAGTTGGCTAGCTGGTTGGTTGGTTGGCTAGCTGGTTGGTTGGTTGATTGGTTAGCTGGTTGGTTGGCTGGCTGGTTGGTTGGTCAGTTGGCTGGCTGGTCAGTTGGTTGGCTGGCTAGCTGGTTGGTTGGTTGGCTAGCTGGTTGGTTGGTTGGCTGGCTGGCTGGTTGGTTGGTTGTCGATTGGCTGGCTGGTTGGTTGGTTGCTTGGCCGGTTGGTTGTTTGCTTGGCAGGTTGGTTGGTTGTGAATTCTCTGGAAGACTATACGTTTTAACTCTGACGTTTATTGCGTTGGTGTTCTGTTCTTCCAACTCTGTACCAAAATAGCATGTCCTTGCGGATTGTGTTACAGAGCTCTCCTTCCCTTCTCCAAGACAAGAAACTCCACCGTGGGAGACTGGTGCTGGGACGTCACATCCGTGAAGAAGCATATCAGGATGCAACAAGATATGATTCTGCACAGCACATATGGAATTGCTGGGAAGCCTTGGACCAGCCTAGGTTGGTGATGTTGGCTCCATTGCCAACATTCTCCACTCTAGTGCCCAGGGGGATAGGTCTTGGGTGAAGAGAGGGAGGCAAGGTTGAGAGGTTTCAACTCATGTTCATTATTTCATTGACAACAGACCCCACTCTAACTCTACTGTCCAGGGGGGGGGGGGATAGGTCTTGGGTGAAGAGAGGGAGGCAAGGTTGAGAGGTTTCAGCTCATGTTCATTATTTCATTGACAACAGACCCCACTCTAACTCTACTGTCCAGGGGGGGATAGGTCTTGGGTGAAGAGAGGGAGGCAAGGTTGAGAGGTTTCAGCTCATGTTCATTATTTCATTAACAACAGACCCCACTCTAACTCTACTGTCCAGGGGGGGATAGGTCTTGGGTGAATAGAGGGAGGCAAGGTTGAGAGGTTTCAACTCATGTTCATTATTTCATTGACAACAGACCCGACTCTAGTGCCCTGGGGGGATAAGTCTAGGGTAAAGAGAGGGGGAGGCAAGATTGAGAGGTTTCAACTCATGTTCATTATTTCATTACCAACAGACCCGACTCTAGTGCCCTGGGGGGATAAGTCTAGGGTAAAGAGAGGGGAAGGCAAGGTTGAGAGGTTTCAACTCATGTTCATTATTTCATTGACAACAGACCCCACTCTAGTGCCCTGGGGGGATAGGTCTTGGGTGAAGAGAGGGAGGCAAGGTTGAGAGGCTTCAACTCATGTTCATTATTTCATTGACAACAGACCCCACTCTAACTCTACTGTCCAGGGGGGGATAGGTCTTGGGTGAAGAGAGGGAGGCAAGGTTGAGAGGTTTCAACTCATGTTCATTATTTAATTGACAACAGACCCCACTCTAACTCTACTGTCCAGGGGGGATAGGTCTTGTGTGAAGAGAGGGAGGCAAGGTTGAGAGGTTTCAACTCATGTTCATTATTTCATTGACAACAGACCCCACTCTAACTACTGCCCAGGGGGGATAGGTCTAGGGTGAAGAGAGGGAGGCAAGGTTGAGAGGTTTCAGCTCATTTTCATTATTTCATTGCCAACAGATCCCACTCTAGTGCCCTGGGGGGATAAGTCTAGGGTGAAGAGAGGGGGAGGCAAGGTTGAGAGGTTCCAGCTCATGCTCATGGGGTGCCTGGTTTGAATACCAGTTTAAGGCTGGGAATTGTTATAAGAATTATTGATGTCTGATGATATCACACATCCTACTGATCTCTTAAGTAGTGAGAATGGATATCTAACCTTCCCAAATAAGGATGGAAAATACAAGGTCTCGTATCCATGTTAAGCACTTTAAATTCCTGCAGCAGTTTGAAATCACAAAGAGTAGGCCATAAAGCTGTTGCCCTGGCAGAGATGTTAGAAAAGAAAACCTATCTATGGGTAGATAGTCTGTTACCTTGGATGTAATCTGTCAACATGAATAAATCCTTACACAAATACATGCCCAAGTCTGACACATTTACCTCTGAGTTGCATAACTAGGTGTGATACACTCACTTCACAAGAGGAACAAAGTAGGGATGGTTGAAGAGAGAGTCATGGCATTTGACAGGTGAGTGCCAGTCTTATCCTAAGAAGTAGAACAGTTTTGGCTGACTAAATTCAAAGAGATAGCATAATAGAGAAAAGTCAAATACATCCTGACTAAGAATGAAGGCTTAGATGAAAAAAGGCATCACAGCTGAAACACAATATATGGAGGATGGCTGGTGGATTGGCAAAGAATAGGGAATTTGATACTGCACTGTAAGACACACTTTTGAATCCTGCCTACCACTGTGGTAGTTCTGAAACAAGTAACCAGTTCTCTTTGTGAGTTAACTTCTTTCGAGATACCTTCACTACTTTTTCTATCTATCCACGGTGTTCTCATCACTCTTAAATAAAACCACATCTTCGCAGCTTCCCCATAACTCCTCACTTGTCTGCTATTTGTCTATGATTCATTTCTGTACATCAAGATTGGTTGAGTATAACTTATAAGAATTCTTTTCACACCCAGATTGACACAGACATGTTGCAGACAATATTCTTCATCTTATGAAATGCTGCTTTTGTTTAGGCTATTCTTCATTTAATTTCTGCTATTCTTCATTTAACTTCTTTAATACATATTATTAAAGTACCCAAATACATAACAACACATTGACTAGTTTCACATTGTTTCTATTCACTTTGATGTTGCAATTCGGGAAGAAATCTTTTTTTTTTTTTTTTGTATTTACCAATACTTATGTTTTTCTGTTATTCACACTAAGGCCTTTGTTTTTACTTTTCTGTTGCAATTATATCAATCATTTCTTGTAACTGCTTCTCGCTTTCAGTGACCATATCATGCTAACTATAATCTGCAGAAATGTGCGAGTCTTAGTTGATGGAGCTCATGCCCTTGGTGCCCTGCCTTTGAATTTGTCCTCATGTGCTCCAGACTACTATGTATCCAATGGTCACAAGTGGCTGTGTTGTCCAAAGGGTGTGGCTTTCCTGTACGTGAGACGAGACCTGCAGAAGGAAGTGAGACCTGCTGTTGTATCCCATGGCTTGGGGTCAGGATTCAATTCTGAGTTTATCTGGGCAGGTATGTATTGTGTGTTTCCAGACTCATGTAATTAGTTGGTTAGTTACTTACTTAGTTAGTTACTTACTTAGTTAGTTAGTTAGTTAGTTAGTTGACAGATCATTCTCATTGCACATCAAACTATTCAGTCCAAAAGTGCTTGGATCTTCTCCTCAGTAAATCTTGCTGCATGTAGCGGCTAACGACACCCGTTCTATGTTGGTTTATTAAGCTTCTTTGGCTTCCTACATAGTGTTCTTGTTTGGCCACACCTCTTTTAACTTGTTCTTGCAGTATGACCATGGTTGTAGATTCACAGTCATCACTTAGTTCTCACAAACGACTTACTTCTCGTAGAGCATTTAGTATATCTCTCTCTCCCACTCTCTCCAACTGACTCCTGGGAACACATACAGACTATTCCTAATGGATGTATGTTCCCTCTATACCTCCATAACTCACGCTGATGGCCTCAGGGCGCTACAGTTCTTTCTGGATCAGCGCACAGATCAAGCCATCCCTACTCGCACACTTGTGAGACTCGCTGAATTGGTCCTCACCAATAATTCCTTTGAGTTCAATGCCCACTACTTTGAACTAATCAGCAGTGTCGCCATGGGCACGAAAATGGGACCCAGCTACGCATGTTTATTTATGGGACATCTGGAACACCAGATTGAACTCAGCTATGATGGTCTTCTCCCTTCTTTTTACCGACGCTACATCGATGACGAAATAGATCTCACTGACATGACAGAGGCGGAACTGAACAGCTTCATTAATTATGTCAATGAACTTCCATCCATCGATCAAATTCACCACAGAAATTTCCACCACCTCTGTCAATTTCCTTGACACCACTATTAAATTACACCCTACAGGCCTCACGACCTCCGTGTACTACAAACCTACTGATGCTCACGGTTTCCTCCTGTACAGCTCATTCCAACCCAAAAGCTGCAAAGATTCCATCCCATATTCCCAGATACTCCGGCCTTTGTCGTATCTGTCAGGATGATAATGACTTCCTCGAGAGAGCCCATGAAATGCTTGACTTTTTCCGCAGACGGTCCTACCCAGAGGACGTCTTGTCCACAGCTTTCTGTCGCATAACCCAAGTCTCGCGGGAAATGTCCCTCGTCAAACAAACGCGACCTCCGAACAATGAACCCAAGCTCATCCTCACCTTCCATCCACATGCCTATGCCATCAAGCACATTTTCCTGAGACACTGATCTATCTTGGAATCCGATCCAACCACTCGTGAGGTATTCTCCAATGGCCCTAGGGTAATTTTCCGCCGTAACCAGAGCCTCAGAGACCACCTTGTGCATAGTCGCCTCCCCACGGTTACTTCATCTGTGGGCACATTCGAATGCCATCGTAAGAACTGTCTGACATGCCCATACGTTGTTCAGACACCAGAGATTGCATTTCCCCTAGGCACCTTCACCTTGAAAGATTATTTCACTTGTACATCCCGCAATCTGATTTATGTCATCATCTGCAAACGATGTGACATGAAATACATTGGCCAAACTGGCAGACGTCTTGCTGACCGTTTTAGAGAACACCTCAGAGACATCAATCAGGGCGCTGACAAACCTGTCCCCAACCATTTCAATTCCTCCAACCATAATGGAGTCGACGATGTATGTGTCACCGCATTAAAACCCTGCTACTCCATCAGCTCCGTTAAGCTCAAAATTGAATGCCAGCTAATCAACAATCTGGGATGCATCCATCCAGCAGGTATCAATACTGTTGTGGACGCTACGGTATAACTGTGCCAGCTTCCCCAATTGTTTACACTAGCTATTACTATGCTGTCCCCCCCCCCCCCGTATATTTATACCTAACTGACCCCACACCCCTATATTTTCATAGCAGACTGTTCGCATATTTTTGGCTACTTAAATCCTACCTGGCAACCCACTATACTTAACTTAAACTCTGTAGCCAACGAGCGCCTTCGCAGCTGGCAAAGCCACCTTTTCTGCCCCACATGGCATCGGAATAGCTGTATTTTTTTTCTTTGTTTGCTGTATTTCGTTGTGTTAGCTATCTGTGGTGTCCTGTCCTTGACAAAGATTCTGAGAATCGAAACGTCGGCCGTCCTGTGTGTCGTATTGTACGCGTTTGTTGTGTATTTTATTTTATTTTATTTTATTATTCATTTTATATATTTATTGAGTGCTTCTGATTTCGGATTTTCACCTGTATTTCGCAATACGATGGATCTCCTTGTAAGGTATGTGCAACGTGTTGATGTTTAGTACGTTTCTTCTCGCAGGAGCTTAATATACCTATTTGTTCCCATTCATTTAATATATCAGCCTGGTCCATGGCTTGTCTGCCCTCAATATTAGCCTTACCTGCAAGCCAATTGATTGGTTAATCCTGTAGGAGGCTGAGTTACAACTTTTTAGTCTGATCCATTGTTGTGTACAAAAGGATTTTAAAAGGCAAGGGGATCAGCTTCATTTCACTGAGTTTTATCCCACATGGCTTGGTCTCTGTATTATGTACTGCCAATCTTCTTACAGTCCATGCTGTTTGTCGTTGGTGATCATGTCTGTCCACAGCCTTCTATATTATGTACTGCCAATCTTCTTACAGTCCATGCTGTTTGTCGTTGGTGATCATGTCTGTCCACAGCCTTCTATATTATGTACTGCCAATCTTCTTACAGTCCATGCTGTTTGTCGTTGGTGATCATGTCTGTCCACAGCCTTCTATATTATGTACTGCCAATCTTCTTACAGTCCATGCTGTTTGTCGTTGGTGATCATGTCTGTCCACAGCCTTCTATATTATGTACTGCCAATCTTCTTACAGTCCATGCTGTTTGTCGTTGGTGATCATGTCTGTCCACAGCCTTCTATATTATGTACTGCCAATCTTCTTACAGTCCATGCTGTTTGTCGTTGGTGATCATGTCTGTCCACAGCCTTCTATATTATGTACTGCCAATCTTCTTACAGTCCATGCTGTTTGTCGTTGGTGATCATGTCTGTCCACAGCCTTCTATATTATGTACTGCCAATCTTCTTACAGTCCATGCTGTTTGTCGTTGGTGATCATGTCTGTCCACAGCCTTCTATATTATGTACTGCCAATCTTCTTACAGTCCATGCTGTTTGTCGTTGGTGATCATGTCTGTCCACAGCCTTCTATATTATGTACTGCCAATCTTCTTACAGTCCATGCTGTTTGTCGTTGGTGATCATGTCTGTCCACAGCCTTCTATATTATGTACTGCCAATCTTCTTGCAGTCCATGCTGTTTGTCGTTGGTGATCATGTCTGTCCACAGCCTTCTATATTATGTACTGCCAATCTTCTTACAGTCCATGCTGTTTGTCGTTGGTGATCATGTCTGTCCACAGCCTTCTATATTATGTACTGCCAATCTTCTTACAGTCCATGCTGTTTGTCGTTGGTGATCATGTCTGTCCACAGCCTTCTATATTATGTACTGCCAATGTTCTTACAGTCCATGCTGTTTGTCGTTGGTGATCATGTCTGTCCACAGCCTTCTATATTATGTACTGCCAATGTTCTTACAGTCCATGCTGTGTGGTGTTGGTGATCGTGTCTGTCCACAGCCTTCTATATTATGTACTGCCAATCGTCTTAGAGTCCATGCTGTGTGGTGTTGGTGATCGTGTCATTTCTGTTACCGATGTTCCTCCATGCCATGATGTCAAACTGTCCAGCATCTTCTTTCTTGGTCTCCCCCAGCTATCAGTGACATTTTTGCTTAGTGTTAGTGGACCTTCTAAAATTCTTCTGTTAATTCTGCTTTCTCCATCATGTAACTCTCTTATGTATTCATTTAATCTCTTTTTTCATAACATTTATTCCATTAATAACTTTCCTTTCTTTGATTTTAAAAATATTGGGTTTACTCTTATTTTTTTGCCTGTCAAGACACTGATTTGTCCGCGCATGTGTTGTATATCTTTAATAGCATTTAATTCAGTATGTTGCACTGCTTGTACAACCAATTTTATTTACCTTTAAGCATTTCATTTCTTTATCTTATCTTATTCTTCTGTGTCAGTTTTACTTTTTTCTTTTCTCCATCAACATTCAGATTTCTTCAGTCATTCATTTCTTCCTTAGCAATCTGTCTTCTTTCTAGTAATATCTCTTGCAGCATGTATATGCAGTGTAAAAAAGTCAGGGTAGGCATGTTCCCAGGAGAAGAGCGAGTGTGAAGATGAACATAGGACATTGCAGATAACTTGGGCATGAGGGTGCATGGGACGAGAGAGCTGGCTAGAGATGGAGACAGGACATTGCAGATAACTTGGGCATGAGTGTGCATAAGGTGGGACAGCTGGCCAGAGATGGAAACACTTCAGCGGGCTGTGATGAGAGCGATGTTCTACCAAGGGCCGGCTATAAGATAATGACTGAAGCGGAGGCACTAACTAAAATGGGTGAAAGAAAATTTAAAGCTTTGGAGGCGTAGTGTTAGTGCAAAATGGGGATAGTAAGCTAAACAGTTATAATTGCATAAGGGTTTAAATCAGTTATTGAAACCAGTTTCTTGCAAACAGTACAATAACCTTGCTGATTCTATCAACAGGTCTACATGATTATAGTCCCATGCTGTCTCTTCATACCATACTGGACTTCTGGCTGACTTTAGGACCTGATCGTATCAGAAACTACATGAGGAAGACTGCAAGAGAAGGAGGTGAGGCAGTGAAAATAAGATTTGTTTCATTTTGCATTTTATTTACATGAAATGTCTAAAGCGCATGGAGTGAACATTGCCATCATCATCATCATCATCATCATCATGTGCTATGCCAATAAGCTTGGGTGGTCATGTTTCCCCATCTCACATGATCACGAGAGTCGTGGATCAGCTCTGTTTTTGTCTCGATTATGCCATGTGGCCATCTATATATTTATCTCTCTGCCTTCCCCTTGTTCTTTTCCTCTCAATCTTGCCAGTTGTCACCAAGTTCTCCAGTTTATTTCTTCTCATAATGTGCCCAGTAAATCTTGACTGTCTACCTAGGCAGAATCCTCGCCAGTCCATGTGTGCTGTGCTTAATCAACCAACACCTGTTTACTCCCTAATGTGCCTCTCCGCAGTTGTGACATTCAGATACCGGTCTTGCATACACAGGTTTCTGAATTTGGAGAGGGGGAAAGAGAGCTCTGCAACACGGAGATAGCACTATGTTACCAGATCAGGGGTAGAGTCTCTACACCATCTTCACTCCGATAGTTGCAAGCCTTTTCAGGACTCAAACAACCTGAGCAGTCATGGATTGGTCTTAAGAGTGAAACTTCCGGTCCCCAACATGGCGGTTAGGCATTGAACCGTTAAGTCCTCAGGCGTGTTTATGCTTGTGGCTACGGTTTGCATTCGCATTTTCCTCATGTTGGACTGATAGTACAGTGGAGTCTGGATAAGTAGAAGTCTCAGGGGGGCCGAAGGAATTTGTTCTACTTATCAGAAATTCTACTTATCCAGACTGCACACTAATTTACACTAATACCATGCAGTAGCATTGTGTAAAATGATTGTACCACTTAGGAAACACAGGTAGTGAACAAATAAATAGCAATACAATATCAGAAATGTTAAAATGTTTAATTTTGAAAATTTCCAAATTAATTACAGAAAAAGTCTGTGATTTTGCTTTGCTTCTTGACTTGTGAAAAATGTCTTCCCATTGCCTGTATAAAGGCACAAAATGGTGAGACTGCATCATCTGAACATTCATTCTGCATTATGTAAATGTAAATGTTGTCAATTGATGCCAAAATATCTGACTGCGATACAGGTTATGCTTGCAGCCAACAGTCATCATCATCATCATCAGAGTCAGGGCTGGAAGGGTCTGTTGGTTGAATGACTGGCATACATAGCCCTATAATATCAGTGCTTGAAAGAGTGGCACTAGTAGAAACATCATTGTCAATGTTCACAAACTCCTCTGGATCAATCTTCAGCTCTTTATACAATCTAGCAAGTAATGGCCCCACTGAAATGTCAGCAACATTGCTCTCGCTGCTCGCTGATGGTGTGGAATTTTCATTTACAGAGACATCTACTGCAGGTAAGAAGCCATCGACTGATTGTTTCTCTTGACACATTCTTGTAAGTGATGCAATGTCGTTTTTTGAAACGATCCAACCAGCCAGCACTAAAATTCCAGTCTGTCTGACCTCCAAGATGTGCAAATTCTTCTGCTTTCGCAATAAGTAAAGGCCCATTTACTGGTACATTTGCCGATCTAATCACAGTGAACCATTTTAAAAGGGCAGCATCAATAAAATCACACGCAGCAGTTCTTCTAGCTCTCTGCCTATCACTGTCGATTTGACATTCGAAAAACAATTGTTTGTAGCGGTCTTTGTGCTTTAAAATGCCAGAAAGTGTCGGTGTTGGAATGCCAAATTCTCTAGCTACATCCACTTTCTTCTTCCCACTATGTTCAACCTCTTCCAACAGCTCAATCTTTCTTTTTTAAAGTCAAAGTTTTAAGCTTTTGTCCACTAGCGGCCATTGTTGACATGTAGCAACATATCGTATGTGCGAGATTGTTCTCCGGGCTGACTAAAAATAATTCTTTCGCGAAAAAAAATTTTTGGGGGGTGTGAAATGAACAGTTCAACTTATACGTGGGCATTTATATAGTCAGTATTTATTTTTATGTTCGACTAATCTGAAAATTCGAGTTAACCGAATTCGACTTATCAGGAATTTCTATACAAAGATAAAGAAGGATAATGGCCGGGACCAAGCCAATAACGTCGACTTAAGCAAAGTTCTACTTATCCGAGTTCGACTTAAGTGAACTTGACTGTACATGGTTCCGTCGCCCTGCTACTGAGTGAGCGCGTGGCACGACACTGTGAGCTGTGAGATTCCTGTGGAATGTTTTACATCTGTTCGCTGTTTGCACAGTGAAATGCGTGTTCGGAACAATGGCCAGCTGTCGCTGAATTGACTGGTTTGCTTTTTCAGTTCATGAGTGCATTTTTCAGGAATCTCCTGGGAGTCATCGCTGGAGCTACGGAGTTCATGCTTTGTATGGCACTTTTGGTGGGTCACCCGCGGAAAGAGACCAAGCATTATGGGATAAAACCAGGGTTAATTAAGTCTTTCTGGTGACTGCCGATTCCATCGACGATGAACTGTATTTTTCATGGAAGACTTTTATGTTGGCATTCTGGCGGCGGCATTATGCACAGTGTACCTGTGTGGGGTGTTGGCTTGCCGAGACTTCTATCTGTTCCGCTTTTCACATTGGGCAGTGAGCAGCATTTTGTGTGATATTAACTGGCACAGGAATGGAGCATAATCGGGACAATCCGTTGCCGTGAAGTTGGAACCGTGACTAACTAACTAACTAACTAACTAACTAACTAACTAAGAGTGAAAACTTCAGAGGAGTCTTCCAGAGGACTCACCAACCAACCAATCATTTGCCTTACAAGAGATGCCCACACTGTGATTCAAAGTTACACTTCAGAGACTCATTTGGACCCATAGAGTGATTTTGTAGTGGTTGGAGATGGTGGAGTGACTTCTTCCTGGTATTTGAAAGTGGAAGACAGTTGAAGAGAAGGTGGTTGATGGTGTCATGGGTGTGAAAACAATGACTGGAGAGCATATCAGGGTTTGATGTGGTTTAGATGGCTGGTTATTGTAGTATTACTTTCACAGAGGCTAAATACAGTGAAAGAGACCACTGGGGTTGCCAGATTTCTGTAGTACCTCTGACCAAATGTAAAAAAAGTAGGGGAACATATTATACAATAGTTGGATTTCAAGTGGAAGGGTTAATCACACACCATACATGCCTTGGGACTCATGAGTTAAAGAAAATTATATTTTTTTTTCTTTGATAACTTTAAGATGACAATTTAGCAGAGGTTGAGAGATGACAGATTATCTACTTTGTTAGCCTTTTGACCGCACAGGGTTTCCTGAAGACTGATCAACTCTCCTTTCCACCCATACTGGTATATGTTTGGTTACTTGATTTTCTAATTGTTGTTACCCTTTTAAGTTGTTTGGCGCTCACACTGGAATGTATAAATAGTTTCATTTGGTATTGTTAATTTATGTGTTTCAGGTTTTCTATTAGCAGCTTCATGGCAGAGTCGACTTGCAGCTCCTGAAGATATGTTTGGTAATTATAATTATGAGCTCTTTACGTCTGGCAAGGCATGTGATGATGATCTCTTCATGCTCCAGGTCACAATGGGACAATAATACACCTTCAGGAGAATGAAACACAAACTAAAATTTATGCTACATGTCCACAGTGTGGGTATTTTAGATATCTATTAAATAAGATCTTAAAAGCTGTACTTAGCCAATCCTGATGTATGAAGCAAATTATAGACAATTAGCAGACAAGTGAGGAATTATTTGAAAAATGTTGAGATGTGGTTTTATAGATGATTAATGAGAACGCAATGGTCAGAAAGAAAGAGCAATGGAGATATCTTGAAAGAAGTTAACTCATGAAGAGAACTGGTTACTCACATCAGAAGAAGACAGTCCACGCTCTTTGGGCTGGTCATGAATAAGGGAAGCTGGAATATGTCCTGACATCAAGAAGGTTGTAGGGGAGGAGAGACAGGAGGAAACCAAAAGAGAAGATGCTGGAAAGTAGCTGTGAGTGATTTGGAATCAGACTGCCTTGCATTGGTTTCGATATAATGGTATGAGTGCTTGTTGTTAAGAAAGACGTAAACCTGCCCAGGAATCACAAACAGCCAGAAAATGTTGGAGGTGACTGCTATGTCCTGTAAAGGATATGCAACCAACTAACTAGCATCATAAACTCAATACATCTCAAGGCACATATAGGGTCCTTTACTTTGTTTCATATGTTCTATTTAATTTAAATGGATTCAGTATTGTGTGGAATTTCTTTTCTTAACTTCTTGGACTACTGCCGTTTTATAGAGTTTGTTTTCTTCCTTGTGTAATAATTAAAGCCCAGAGAAAGTAAAGAATAGTAAAACTGTAAGCCTCCTTTGCATGTTGAAAAAAGGCCACTAAGGAGGGTTGGTACAAGATATTTCTTCTTCTGTATTCATCCGGAGAGTTTTTTCGGGCGTGATTGCATTGTGCCAGTTTACAGCAGAGTTGTGTTCTTGCCCCTTTAGGCCGACACATCCGACTTCTGCGGGCGTTTGTTGACCGGGTTAACCTTCCCGGGTGATATGAGATATGGATTAGCTGTCTGACATTGTAGAACATATCAGCCAACATCCAACCCAGCAGGAACTGGCCTACCAAGGGCTTGGCATGTGTGATTGTGGATCTATACTCCATTAGGAGTCTTAACTGAAGAAGAATTGAATATTGTCTGCCTTCAAATAATTAATATTATTATAGAGCTTGTTTTCTTCCTTGAGTAATAATTAACATCAGTACAGAATGTTTTACAGAAGGTCTGTAAGGTGTGGAATGCGCCTGGCCCTGCAGCCAGCAGGGTTAGGATCGGCTAGCCTCTCCCAGGAGGGGTGAAGAGCGAAAATTAGTAGCCTGCCGATGACCCGCAGACTACACAAGTCAACCCCCACCTCCACTTGGTACAGACCGGGCAACCATGACCGCGAGGCCATGGGCTAACGGGGATATGGCTCGCCATAGGGGATGGACTCCCTGTGGTCAGATTAGTGTCCTAAACCTGCGACTGGCCTAGCAAGCCGGCAGGGGATCTTCATACTGCTCGTAGAAAAACTAAGAAGTATAAACGGAGAAAAGGCATTTGATAGGGTAGATAGAAACAAGCTGTGGGAAATCCTTAAACAATATGGAGTGAGTACACATCTAACAAACCTATGTAGAAGTTTATACAACAACAGTGAATGCATAGTGAGAGCAACTGGAGGACACTCAGAACCCTTCACCATAAGATCTGGAGTACGACAAGGTTGTGTCCTGTCCCCTCTCTTGTTCATAACATATATAGACAACATATGTAAAGAAACCAGCCAAGCAGAGACAGCAAGAATACCGCATGACGAGAACACAGAAGAAGAACCATCTGCAAATCTAACCATTAGAGAACTCCTGTTTGCGGACGACCAAGCACTAATAGCAAAATCAGAAGCTGAATTACAAGACCACATGAATAGTCTAAACGAAATGTGTAGGGAACATAACATGAAAATTAGCACAAGCAAAACAGAGGTAATGACTATAACTAAAGACGAACAAACAGCAACAATTCACCTAAACGAACATCCCTTGAAACAAGTAAAGAGCTTCAAGTACCTAGGAAGTATAATATCATCAAATGGCAGCTCAGAAGACGAGATCGAAAATAGGTGCAATAAGGCAAATCAACTTATTGGACAAATGGCACCAATACTAAAGAACAAACATGTATCAATAACTACTAAGAAAGCACTTTACAACACAATCTTCCTACCAACTCTGTGCTACCAATGCCAAACCTGGACAATGACAGAAAAAGAGAAAAGAAAAATCACAACAACAGAAATGAGGTTCCTGAGAAGAATACTCAACGTATCAAGAAGAGATAAGATCAGAAATGAAGAAATCAGGACTAAAGTGGGGGTTAAAGCTGCTCTAGATTTTATTAGAAAGCAGCAAGTCAAATGGTTTGGCCATGCAAGTAGGTTACTAGTCAACAGCATGCCACAACAAGCAATGATGTACAGACCAGATGGAAACAGAGGAAGAGGCCGACCACGTAAACGTTGGACGGAGGGAATAACAGAATCCATGGGAATGTCGATATACGAAGCCCATAACCGGGCACTCTCACGAAGTTTATACTTCACCTCGACACCGCAAGGTACAAGAGGAACATGATAAGATGAGACAGAATGTTTTCTTCGCTTCGACTAATTAACATTATTAAATCATTTGTTTTCTTCCTTTCTCAGCTAGTTTACAATATTACAGAATGTATTTTCTTCCTTTCTCACTATCTCAACTACTACAACAAATACAATATTATAGAATTGTTTTCTTCCTTTCTCAACTAGTGAACAATATTATAGAATTTGTCTTCTTCCTTTCTTAACTAGTGTACAGTATTATAGAACTTGTGAAACTTCCAGTCCCAAACATGGCGGATAGGCATTTGAACCGTTAAGTCTCTGGAGTGTTTATGCTTCTGGCTATGGTTTGCAGTCACATTTTCCCCACGTTGGACTGGTAGTGCATGGTTCCGTCGCCCTGCTACTGAGTTGAGTGTGTGGCGCGACACTGTTAGCTGTGAATTTCGTTTGGAATGTTTTTACATCTGTCCACGGTTGTTGTAGCGTGAACTGCATGTTCGGAACAATGGCAGTCAGTCTCTCGCTTGGAATTGACTGGATTGCCTTTTCGGTTCACGAATGCATTTTTCTCAGACTCCTGGGGGTCATCGCTGGAGCTGCAGTGTTCGTGCTTTGTGCAATGCTTTCAGCAGGCCGCCCTGCCAACAGGTATTGAACCATATGGGATACATCCCGGGCAATGAAGTCTCCTCTCGACTTTAATGCAGTAATGACTAATGTGTGGCTGCTAGTTTTCTAGTGACTGCCGCTTCCATCGACGATGAATTGTATTTTCTGTAGAGGACTTTTGTGTTGACATTCTGACAGTGGTATTATGCAGTGTATCTGTGCGGGCTGTTGGCTTGTGGAGACTCCTGTCTATTCCACTTTTCACATATGGCAGTGAGGAGCATTTTGTGTGATATTCACTGGCACAGGGACGGAGCATAATGGGGATGACCCGTTGCCGTGAAGTTGGAACCGTGACTAACTAACTAACATTATAGAACTTGTTTTCTTCCTGTCTCAACTAGTGAACAGTATTATAGAATTTGTTTTCTTCCTTTCTCAGTTAGTGAATAGTATCATAGAATTTGTTTTCTTCCTTTCTCAACTTGTGAACAGTATTATAGAATTTGTTTTCTTTCTTTCTCAACTAGTGTACAATATTATAGAACTTGTTTTCTTCCTTTCTCAACTAATGTACAGTATTATAGAATTTGTTTTTCTTCCTTTCTCAACTAATGTACAGTATTATAGAAATTGTTTTTCTTCCTTTCTCAACTAATGTACAGTATTATAGAATTTGTTTTTCTTCCTTTCTCAACTAATGTACAGTATTATAGAATTTGTTTTTCTTCCTTTCTCAACTAATGTACAGTTTTATAGAATTTGTTTTTCTTCCTTTCTCAACTAATGTACAGTATTATAGAATTTGTTTTTCTTCCATTCTCAACTAATGTACAGTATTATAGAATTTGTTTTTCTTCCTTTCTCAATTAATGTACAGTATTATGGGATTTGTTTTTCGTCCTTTCTCAACTAATGTACAGTTTTATAGAATGTGTTTTCTTTCTTTCTCAACTAGTGTATAATATTATAGAATTTGTTTTCTTCCTTTCTCAACTAGTTTACAATATTATAGAATTTGTTTTCTTCCTTCTTCAATTAGTTTACAGTATTTTATAACTTCTTTTGTGACTAATCAACAGTATTAAATTTATAAGTTTTCTTGCTTCTTCAACTAGTTTACATTATAATAGAACATGTTTTCTTTCTCTTCAAATAATTTATAATATTGTATAGTTTTTTTCTTCCTTCTTTAACTGGTTTACAGTAATATATAATCTGTTGTCTTCCTTCAACTGGTTTACAATAATTTATAATTTGTTGTCTTCCTTTTTTAACTGGTTTACAGTAATATACAATTTGTTGTCTTCCTTCTTCAACTGGTTTACAATAATATAGAATATGTTTGCTTCCTTATTCAGCTAGTTTACAGTAATGTAGAATTTGTCTTCCTTCTTCGACTAATTAACAAGATTATTGTTTTCTCCCATCTGAAGCTGTTTCAAAGGTTGTGGAACTTAGTACCCAGTTCAAACTGTGATGTCTCACGAGTGACATCTGTTTGTTTTCTGACATGTTTTAATTTTAATTTAGGCTTTCTTATTATTTCTGCCCAATTTCTCCCTGCATTTATAGCAGTAACTTTTACAGAACGTGTATATTTTGGTCGTCAAAAACTCATGTCTTTTGTATTTACAGGGTCAATGGTGTTAGTAGAATTACCAGCTGGCATCCAATCCATGTTTTCTACAATAAACTATGATGCTGCTGAAATTATCCAGAACATTCTTTACACAGATTTTAATATAGAGGTTAGTTTAGTATTGTCTTTATTCTCTCTGTGTGTGCATACGTGCCTGCCTGCATGCCTACTCCTTTGCCTGTCTACCCTATAGGTATGTAGGTACATATTTACTTATGCACTGCAGCCAATACATGAGAGCATGGTGAATGAGAATGGTGCAAGGGAAAGTCTGAGAAACTGAGCAGAAATAATAAGAAAACCTAAATGAAAATTAAAACATGTCAGAAAACAAACAACACATGGCACTCCATATCACACAAGTTGAGTTGGGTACATAGTTTCACAAACCTTTGAAACAGCTTCAGATGGAAGAAAACAACAATTGTGTTAAATCTACTTGATTGTGTTTTACTGATTAGGAAGGATCACCATAATTTCCCTCATTCAGGCCTATAGATGCTCTGATCTTCTCTGTAAAGTCCCCACCAGCCTATAGTGTTCTGTGTTGATTGTTCAGGTGTTTTGAGCCCTTACCAAAATGTTTGTGTTCTGGCAGCACCTTGCTTCACTCCCATCTCCTTCACTCTGGATAAGGAAGTGGATTCAGATGTGTCTTTGAAGTCATCTCTGCCTTCCATCTTTTATGGCATTGGTGTCTGGTCCATCTTTAACCCTTCCCTCTGCAATCACCACGATGTCCACCAAATGATTAACTCATTTGTTGCCTTTCAAGTCTGAGTGGTTCGGCACATTGTGGTTGTCTCATCTCATCTTGTACCTTGCGGCATCAAGGTGAAACATAAACAGCGGGAGAGTGCCCGTTTATGGACTATTCCCTCTTCTTCTGTTTCTATTTGGTCTTTGCTGTTGTGGTATACTGTTATTTGGTAATCTAGTTACATGGCTAAACCATCTAACTTGCTGCTGTAGCAGTGGAACATCAAGAATGGAACTAGTCGCAATGACTGTAGACAAGGTCATTTGTGTTGTTTAGCTAACCAGCTTGCAACAGGAACTGTCATCACAAACACACTTCAACATCTGCTCTGAAATTGAGCACTAATAGGCTTATCGTCCCAAATATCCTCATCATAATCACATGCACTCAATCTTCTGCCTTGTATCCTCTGGTTGAATATAGTAACTCAACTAACTCATACCAAGAGCTCCTATTGTTTGCAATTTCTTGTGGTTCCTTCCTTTTCTTACCTCCAGATTCACTGGAATTTGTCAACTTTCTTCCATGGCTGGCGATAGGATATGCAATCCCGCAATCGAAGCACAGCTGTGGGCGATTTGGCAGCAAGCTGCCTTGCTTTGTTTTGTTTTTTTAAAATTGTATGGATGCCGGTCGTTCAGAAAGCAATGGCAAACTACTGAACGTAAACTTGCCAAGAAATCACAAATAGACCAAAAATCCTGGAGTTGACTGAGATGTCCTTTACAGGATATACAACTAACTTTTTTAAAAACTTTTCATGGCCTCCACCTGTATGATTCTATCTTCCCATCTGAGTTGTATTATTCTGTTCCTGTTAACAAATGTATGTCATCTGTTAGTACTTGTTTTGTTGTTTCTGATCCAGTTCTAATGTGACATTCAACACTGTGTCGCAGGTCCTTTGCAGAATGTCACTCTCACCACAGCCCGCTGAAAACATCCATCTTTTGCCTGTTCTCCTGTCTCATGTTCTGTGTGTCTGTGATGTGCTGTCTCCTTGTTCAGTGTGTCTGTGATGTGCCGTGTCCATGTTCAGTGTGTCTGTGATGTGTCCATGTTCAGTGTGTCTGTGCTGTGTCCATGTTCAGTGTGTCTGTGATGTGCTGTCTCCTTGTTCAGTGTGTCTGTGATGTGCCGTGTCCATGTTCAGTGTGTCTGTGATGTGCTGTGTCCATGTTCAGTATGTCTGTGCTGTGTCCATGTTCAGTGTGTCTGTGATGTGCTGTGTCCATGTTCAGTGTGTCTGTGATGTGCTGTGTCCATGTTTAGTGTGTCTGTGATGTGTTGTGTCCATGTTTAGTGTGTCTGTGATGTGTCCATGTTCTGTGTGTCTGTGATATTGTGTGTCCATGTTCAGTGTGTCTGTGATTTTGTGTGTCCATGTTCAGTGTGTCTGTGCTGTGTCCATGTTCAGTGTGTCTGTGCTGTGTCCATGTTCAGTGTGTCTGTGCTGTGTCCATGTTCAGTGTGTCTGTGATGTGCTGTGTCCATGTTCAGTGTGTCTGTGATTTTGTGTGTCCATGTTCAGTGTGTCTGTGATATTGTGTGTCCATGTTCAGTGCGTCTGTGATTTTGTGTGTCCATGTTCTGTGTGTCTGTGATATTGTGTGTCCATGTTCAGTGTGTCTGTGATGTGCTGTGTCCATGTTAAGTGTGTCTGTGATGTGCTGTGTCCATGTTTAGTGTGTCTGTGATGTGTCCATGTTCTGTGTGTCTGTGATATTGTGTGTCCATGTTCAGTGTGTCTGTGATGTGCTGTGTCCATGCTAAGTGTGTCTGTGATGTGCCGTGTCCATGTTAAGTGTGTCTGTGATGTGTCCATGTTCAGTGTGTCTGTGCTGTGTCCATGTTCAGTGTGTCTGTGATGTGCTGTCTCCTTGTTCAGTGTCTCTGTGATGTGCCGTGTCCATGTTCAGTGTGTCTGTGATGTGCTGTGTCCATGTTCAGTATGTCTGTGCTGTGTCCATGTTCAGTGTGTCTGTGATGTGCTGTGTCCATGTTCAGTGTGTCTGTGATGTGCTGTGTCCATGTTTAGTGTGTCTGTGATGTGTTGTGTCCATGTTTAGTGTGTCTGTGATGTGTCCATGTTCTGTGTGTCTGTGATATTGTGTGTCCATGTTCAGTGTGTCTGTGATTTTGTGTGTCCATGTTCAGTGTGTCTGTGCTGTGTCCATGTTCAGTGTGTCTGTGCTGTGTCCATGTTCAGTGTGTCTGTGCTGTGTCCATGTTCAGTGTGTCTGTGATGTGCTGTGTCCATGTTCAGTGTGTCTGTGATTTTGTGTGTCCATGTTCAGTGTGTCTGTGATATTGTGTGTCCATGTTCAGTGCGTCTGTGATTTTGTGTGTCCATGTTCTGTGTGTCTGTGATATTGTGTGTCCATGTTCAGTGTGTCTGTGATGTGCTGTGTCCATGTTAAGTGTGTCTGTGATGTGCTGTGTCCATGTTTAGTGTGTCTGTGATGTGTCCATGTTCTGTGTGTCTGTGATATTGTGTGTCCATGTTCAGTGTGTCTGTGATTTTGTGTGTCCATGTTCAGTGTGTCTGTGCTGTGTCCATGTTCAGTGTGTCTGTGATGTGCTGTGTCCATGTTCAGTGTGTCTGTGATTTTGTGTGTCCATGTTCAGTGTATCTGTGATATTGTGTGTCCATGTTCAGTGTGTCTGTGATGTGCTGTGTCCATGTTCAGTGTGTCTGTGATGTGCTGTGTCCATGTTCAGTGTGTCTGTGATGTCATGTTTCAATATTCAATGTGTCTGTGATGTGCTGTGTCCATGTTCAGTGTGTCTGTGCTGTGTCCATGTTCAGTGTGTCTGTGATGTTCTGTGTCCATGTTCAGTGTGTCTGTGATGTTCTGTGTGTCTGTGATGTCATGTTTCAATATTCAATGTGTCTGTGATGTGCTGTGTCCATGTTCAGTGTGTCTGTGCTGTGTCCATGTTCAGTGTGTCTGTGCTGTGTCCATGTTCAGTGTGTCTGTGATGTGCTGTGTCCATGTTCAGTGTGTCTGTGATGTGCTGTGTCCATGTTCAGTGTGTCTGTGATGTGCTGTGTCCATGTTCAGTGTGTCTGTGATATTGTGTCCATGTTCAGTGTGTCTGTGATATTGTGTGTCCATGTTCATGTTTTGTGCTGGTCAACCCTCCCCCCAAGAACCATGTCTCCCATCACTATTCTCTCCAAGCTGCTATGACATTTATTGTGGCTAAAGTATTTCTGTTTTCAAGGCATGATATTGAGTTGAGTTGAGTCAAGAACCGACATCACTGCACTCAGGACATTTCCATACGTGCTCAGTCCCCCCGTTCAACAGCCAGTGAAGAGTCATACTACTAATCGTTCACACCGCTATCTGATTAAATGTTCTCCTGGTCTTCCCTCTCAGTTTTGAAATTCTTCCAGAACCCCTGCAATCTCATTCTTCCCACATATGGGTTCTCAATCTGTTCCTCCGCCTTCTCCACCTGGTCCCACAAGCGCACAGGGCATGATATTGTTTGTGAGCTAGTTTCCTTTGATGTTTAAATCCTGTAGAATGTCAGTGTTTCTATTCTCCATGGTCCACAATATTCTAAGAATTTTTCTGTAAAATTAACGTTCACACAAACCTGTTTTCTTCTTTGATGACAGTGAAATAAGCCATAAGTATGTTGCCACAGGAAAGGGGCTTGTCCTCAATATTTTACTGTAACCTGCTTGCTGGAGTTGTGCCATAGGTTCTTAATGTGACATTAGAGACAAATATGTTTCAGTTTCTTTTAATGGTTCTTGGAAGAAGAGGCAGGGGTCAGGCAACACGACAATGATCACAGGACATTAATCATCCCTTGGCATGAAAGTGTGGAACTGGCATCGGATTAGGAGTATTTCTGATGCGTTGTGATGAGAGGCAAGTTCTGCAAAGGACTCGCCCCACAATGATGGCCGGTATTAAGGGAGCTGTAGTGACACAGTGGTTAGTGTGCTTGCTTACCAAGACAGTGGTCTGGTCTGGGTTTAATCTTCAACAGTGGCAAGATTATTTTCTTTTGATCAGCACTGCTCTGGGGTTTCCAAGCCTCATAAACTGTATTCCTGACAATTGTCTGGGAAGAAAACATGGTGCTAGAATTTTTTTTTTTTTTTTTGTGCACTCGCTTTGAACTCTACACTTAGTCCCTACACTATTTATAGTGGTGATGGACTGAATTTTGTGTGTAGATTAGCTTTCTCTATTAACAGTGTCCCTCGCCATCAGGCAAACCCATTCCGACTTCAGAGGTACTTGTAATTAACGTCCCAAGTCAAGGACAACAGGTCAACATTTTAATCCAGCTGTCCGGTGTAGGGGCTTAAACCGCTAACTTCGACATCAGCACACTAGATGTTTAAGAACACGCGTTCTTATCCATTCAGCCATGCAGACCTGCTGGAGCTAGAATATCTCACACTCTCTAATGGCAGTATCTGTATTGGGACTGCTTTGATCTTTTTATTTTGTTTTACAGGAGATGGAGCCCTTATGGATGTGTCTGACATATAACTCCTTCAGAGTGAAATATGTTTTGCTTTAAAGTAACAACTTGTTGAGATAGAAAGAGTTCATGTAACAACCGCATAGGATAGAAAGAATTAAAGTAACAGGTTTCTGGGGTAGATAGAGGTAAAGTAACGAATGTTTGAGATAGAAGTAAGGTAACAACAGCCCGAGGTAGAAAGAGATAAAGTAAAAATTGTTTGAGATAGAAAAAAGTAACAATCTTTTTAGATAGAAAAAATACATGTAACATCTTGGAATAGAAAGAATTAAAGTAACAATATCCTAGGGTAGAAAGAGTTAAAGTAACAATTGCTAGGAACAAAGAATTAAATTAACACTTGCCTGAGATAGAAAGAATTAAAGTAACATCTTGGAATAGAAAGAATTAAAAGTAACAATTTCCTGGGATATAAAGAGTTAAAGTAACGACTGCTTCTGATACAAATGCTTATGAGACTAATATTATAATATGCACAGTATGATTTTATACTTAGTCAGGTAATTTCATTTGTCAACAGGTTCCAGTGAAAAGCATACAAGACCATTTGTATGTTAGAATTTCGGCCCACATATACAACGAGAGAAGTGATTATGAGAAGCTGGCACATGCTGTAAACGTTATCTCGCAAAGACCAGAGAGGCTTCCTTCATAGGCATTTGTTATAAGTGCAGCCGTTTAATCTGTGTCTGCAAAAGCTGGAGGCAGTTTAGTTTCTTCTTCATTCCTCTTTTGTAGGGGAGTGTGTCACACCAAGTTAAACACATTTGAGGTCAGTATATCCGACTTCGGCATGCGTGTGTGTAAGGTTTACTTTTTGCTCTTTGTAATTTCCAACTGCCATGATTTATTTAAACATGGCACATGAGACCCCCTTTTAATCGCCTTTATCCAACCTCACTACAAAAGAATCAAATTTTCCGCTGCACACCAGCTTCAAACATACACACACACACATTCTACATAACGAAGTCAACAAAACAACACAACTTCATCTTGGTGTTAGTGAATATATTGTATTCTACAATCATGCATCACTTTCTCAAAACCTTACTCTTAACAGCTTTTCCTAATTTCAAATTTAGCAGATTCAACAATGCAATAATCAAATCCATATACAAGTTTCACATTCTCTCCCACTCGTAAAGAAATATGTAGAGGTAAAAAGAGTAGCTTAGACACAGGCTTAAATGTGGCAATCCCTAATAAACCATCAGAACCAAGATCCAACAAATAAAATACTGTGAGCAGTGACAACATAATAAAAAGATAAAGACCTTTTTGCATGCCTTGAGGCATACTGGGCATTTAATGACAGCCTCATATTTATATAGACCAATCTGCACTTGATAGGTGCCATGGAAAATATCCAGGAGTGGTTAATAAAAAAAAATATGGGTTCCCATTCGGAACTCTCATGTTCTAATCCTCAGTAAGGTGGTGGATTTTTTTTTTCTGTGGGGGAACAAGAAAATCCTAACCTGCACAGTTTGCAGCAACTCAGGCAGCCATAATTCCACAGGCTCAAGATCCCCAGTCATACACTGCCAGGTACTATTGGCAGTAAATGACAGTTGACAGTGGTAAATATTATGCCAGTTGACAGTGTTAAGTAAATATGCCAGTGCCTTTACCTCCCAGAATACTTCCTGGTGCCCATTTAAGGTTGGGTCAACCCAGGTCAATTGTTTTTAAAAATCCGCCTCATTGGACCGGCAGCCTTAAAGCATACTAGTCACTGTACTACCATAGCTCCAAAAGGGCTGAAAACTGTGCTATATGAAAATAGTGGATTGCAAAGGGAAAATAGCACTGAAAGCAGGGACAGAAAACAGTATGTGTAAAAACTACATTATCTGGTCAGTGACAGAAATGCTGAGCAGTCATTGAAATCCAATCTACACAGTGAAAATGGCAAGATTTGAATTCAGAAGGAAACCATGAATCAAACCAAACCATCATGTTCTAACCAAGAACGGGCCAATCAATCCAAAACGAAATAACAAACCATCATCTCCTGACCAAGAACAGGCTAATCCATAGAATATGCCCACAAATCAAGGTGGCATATTTAAACACTGCCACACCCATTTGGAGGTGGAATGGCTTCACAGTAAGACATCCACCTCTACTACCTCCAGCTGCCAAAATAAGGAAAGGGTGGTATAAATTCTCCTGATTCTGTGGAAATTATATGTGAATCACTGAATTCACACAAGATAACCACTGTTATGGCAATGATGTGCATACTCTAACCTGGGGAGTGTATATGAATAAGCCAGCATCAGAAATATTTGTTTTAAAAACATGCCCAATTGTCCTTTAAATAAGAAAAACTCTTCCCTTGTCGGGACCAGGATTTTTATCTTTTGAGTAAGCAAACGGTGTTAACCCTTTAACCTTATATCCTAAATTCTCTGTACACCTTATTTCTCTATACACTGTTGGCCCTTTAACCAGACATCCTGATTTCTCTATACATATTAACCCAGAGATCCTGATTTTTCTATAATATTAACCCACAGATCCTAGTTTCTCAGATCAATTCTATCTTTGCAATCTTATTTCTGTATACACTGTTAGCCCTTTAACTAGAGATCCTGATATCTCTATACACAGTAACCTGAGATCCTGATATTCTCTATACACAGTAACCAAGAGATCCTGATTTCTCTATATACAGTAATCAAGAAATCCTGATTTCTCTATACCTTATATCTTGATTTCTCTATACACCGTTAGCTCTTTAACCAGCACAGAAAGAGGAGGGCACACAATCAGTAAAGTGTGAAGGACAGATGAGTGGGAGGTCGAGAGTCAGAATGGAAAAAAAAAACATTTTCTTTCTGACAAAAGCTTTCCAACCACAACATCCATTCTGGCACTTGTGATTCTCCTTGTCAACGAATGTCCCACAGCTGTCAACCAGTGTAGAGTAAAAGAATATGAATGACTGGATTCCCATGAATTTCACAATGGATGAGACAAACACTCCAAGGACAAGCCACAGAAAATGAGTAGATCTAATCTTTACTTCAGAAGAAGTGTTGCAGGGCACTAGAAAATAGTCATGATGAAGACATTTTTAGCTGGACTATTGTTCCCTAAGCACTGGGTTGGAGTCTGCCTAAAACCTGCAGAGGAGTCATGACCAGCCCAGGCAGGCCACTGTTGAGCCGAATCATGACCTGGTGACCTAATATGCCCCAAAGCAAATGTCAAGTACCAGTATAGGTCTCACACTGATTTCTGAGCTTAGAGAGGGGAAGAAGAGGTCTGTAACACCGCCCTCATGAAGATTATACACACACAGGTGTAATCACTATTCAGAACTCAGATGACCTGAATGCCAATACATTAGCCTTAAAATCTACCACTCCAGTTTCCAGAGGATTCACAAGTGACCAACAATTGAATAGATAATAAACATCAGAATAACTAGTTTGACATTTGACAGTGCTAGTTGAATAATAGTCTGTATCTAGTAACATATACTGACCAGTTACTATCAACATTTTGTATGGATTAACTCTCATTATATGCATCTCAAAACTGTCACATATACATTGAGCAGCTGCTACCAACATAATGGTAATATTTATACATCTTAACTCTTGTACACACTCAAATACTTGTACATCTTAACTCTTATTGTACACACTTTGAAACTCATTTTACAAGCTCATTTTGGGAGTACATTTCGGGCTGGTTAGTAATAGTAAATTGAATCTCATTGCTTCAAATCGAGCCGTAAATGAAAATTTCAACGCACAGATTACCAGGAGTCATTTGTAGAAATATTGAGATGACTAGCCAAATAATTTACTTAATGTTATCTTGTACAGTCACAACTACTGTTTGCTTGATCTTTGACTGTGTCTGATCTGAATGTTTGTTTGTGTAATTTAAGTGTTTGTTGATCTGAATGTTTGTATGATCTGGATGTTTGTGTAATTTAAGTGTTTGTTGATCTGAATATTTGTCTAAGTGTTTGTCTGATCTGAATGTTTGTGTAATCTAAGTGTTTGTCTAATCTGAATGTTTGTGTAATTTACATGTTTGTTAATCTGAATGTTTGTCTGATCTGAATGTTTGTTTAAATGTTCGTCTGATCTGAAGGTTCATCTGATCTGAATGTTCATTTAATCTAAGTGTTTGTTTAAATGTTCGTCTGATCTTAATGTTCGTTTGATCTAAGTGTTTGTCTGATCTGAAAGCGTACTGGCCCAATGATGGACACATCCAGTGAACTCTGGCAGTTTGTTGTGACTTCAGAGAGAATATATAACAGATGTCTAGCAGGTTCCAATCACATACAAAGCTAATAAAACTTCAGTCTAAACCTCAACAATATTAACACATTAAATACAAGACGTACGTTGTAACTACTCAGCAAACTAAACAACATAGCACAATTGTTCGTCTTTCTTCTTTCTGCCTTTTATTCCCCTCCCCCCAAAGTGCATAGTCTCTCAACAAACTAACTCTAGTCCTCCTATCCTTTGCTACCTCCTGCAGCTCTCTTGTATGTCCTCCCCAAGTTATTCATCTCTGCATTTAGTTCTCTTCTCCGTTTGTGTTGAGGTCTCCCTCTATTTCTGTTGCCCTTAAGTTCCAGAGGAAGGACTTTCCCGTGATATTATTAACCGGTTTTCTCAATGTGTGTCCTAACTAGCTCGAGCGTCTGTTCCTAACCTCTTGATTCGCAGGAATCTATTTTATGGTAAAATCTCATATAATGTGCATAACTTGTGCTCCTGTTGGTCCACATGTAATACTCACAGTTTTTACTCCTTTTGGTCAGCCAAAAATCGAGTATGTATAATATTTGAATTGTTAAAAAAAATGTGCCCTTTATGGTACAGAAAGTTAACTAGATGAACATTTTTCTAGTGAGGGTAATGACGAGGAAGTCCAAAGTACCTAACATCATGCTGTTGCATACCTATTTCTGTTCATTATTATACCTTCAGTTTTCTAACAAATGTGTTATGAAAATAAATCTTGAAATATTATGGTGTATATACACAAACTTTCATTTTGCTAGAAAATGTTGAGCTAAATCAGCATGTGCATTATATGCAACATTTTACAGTAGATCTCTCCATGAGCTCCGCAATGGCTAATCCTGTACTCATACCATTTGTGTCCTATTTTAGTTCTTATATATATATACACCACATCAAATTATGAATAAATAAAGACCTTATCAATAAAATAAATGCATTATTAATCCACACCCATATACATTTGAAGAATATAGCTTAAATTGCCCATTGTGAGTGTTGCAGCTACAAGCGCTTTAAAAACTAACAGATTCACTTGCTCGCCACCTTCCACTCCAGCATGACCTGTACAGTATGTCTATGAAGTCCTTCTAAGATAGAAGTCTCTGTGCATGGTAACCACTCATAATGCCCATATATATCCATTTTGAACTATATATATACCCATAGGGGAGAGGGAGGGGGGGGGGGGTGGCCTTGCGTGGTCTCAAAGTATGGTGTCCGCCTCGAGGGCTGGAAGTCCCGGGTTCAAGCCCCGGTGAGGACCGGGATTTTTTTCACGCGGACTTCTAGTAATAGAATGTCCCCTGGTCTCTGGGTAATGAGGTCAGACGCCCGTGTGTATTATTGCGCACGTAAAAAAATCCCTTGGCAGTTGGAAATCGAAAAAGTGTAGCCTAACAGCGCTGCCAGGGCAAAATTTTGAGTTAAAAATCTACCCAAAGTATTTCAGGATCCTCGCCGGTGCTACGGAGTTCGTGCACTGAGCTGAGTTTCTCTAGACTCAGGTTTGAGTTAGGAGTAGAACGGAGCACTTATGGGTTACAACCGTGTGCCGTGCTGTTGATCCATCAACTAAACTAAACGGTAAGACCAGGGATGGTGTTATACCTCTCTCCATAGCACAAAGCCTGGGCTGAATTGCAGAGACCATGAGTTGATATATTGTTTCAAATCAACAACTACATTATGGATAAATAAAGACCTGAACAATTCAACAAATTAAATGCAATATAAATCTAGACCCTTGTAAATCCTAAGAATACAAATGCAAAAGAAATGTATACCTTATAAATTACAAACAAAATCAAAGACAACACAGAATAAAACCTGACATTATAAGATCAACAAACTTGGAACAATTATGGCAGAAGTATAAACTAAATTCAACATAAACCTAGATTCTGTGACTTTTTACAAACCAAATTCAGCATTATAATAACATGTTAACACACACCCAAACAATACAGTTAGCAATAACACAGAAATAATTTTGATGTGTAATTTTGACATGTTTACACTTCTTCCTTGAAGAAGAACACACCGCCAGGTCACACGAGTTAGTCATTCATTTGTGTTGACTAAGTTGGTCATTCATTCATTTGTGTTGACTAAGTTGGTCATTGCCGGTCTCCCTGGCAAAGGGGTTAATGACATTTGTAATCCTGTATACTCATGTAAGAAACACAGCTGCGCGAAATTCGGCAGCGGATCGCATCACGTTGGTAACTTACGGGGGTATGGGAGCTGATCGTCCAGAAAACAATGGCAAACTACTGAACGTAAACTTGCCAAGCCATCAACAACAGCAATGCTGGTGTTGACAGCGATGTTCTGTAAATAGGATATGCAAAAAAAAAAAAAGTTGGTCATTCATTTTTGTTGACTAAGAGTAAGGGTACTCCTCATAGCAGATACTGCCATTGGAGTGCAAAGTGTTGGGTCTTCATAATTTCTAGGTCACGCGATATGAGGTGGCCAGTTGCTTTTCTTTCCCAGATAATGTTTAGAAAATACTCAACATCGGTGCCCATTTGTATGTAAATATGTCATTTCTCAAAGCATGGCTCTACATCTGCTGAGGTGGCAGAACCAGCTCTCACACTATGACCTTGAAACATTTCCTCATGGTGCTGCCTATCCACAGTCTCGGCACCCAAGTCAGGGCAAAAATTCCAGGGGCCATGGCTTTCCACAGATGTCAATTCCAGGATCTGTCTGGCACAGCCGATAGTTTCTGAGCTTGGAGAGTAGTAGATAGGCAAGTGTTATATTCTGTCCCTCTATAGTCAACTGATTAAGTGCCATGGGATGATTAATTGTCTCAAGTGACTTGCCATGGGCTTATATACAGTAGTTTTCCAACCCCCTTTAATTTAATAGATAATACAGCATGTCTGCTACCATATTAATAATAACCGTGACACACTCCTATTTTCTGCCATCCATTTTTGTTTGGTTCAAGTTTACTTTTTGTTTGGCACTGCATCAGTTAATCTGTTTGTTTCATTCTCTTCTCCATGTGCTTTTAGGTTCCCGGACAATTTTATTCTTCTCCTTGTGGGTTCCTTACTAGAGAGTCTAGTTATACTATCCTCAGGTTGTCTCAGTGTGTGTCCTATCTATCCCTGGTGTCTTTTCTTCACCTCTTGGTTCACTGGTATTTGGTTCTCTCCATGAGCTCTATACTGGTGACTCTGTCATACTATGTTAGTCCCACTGTTCTGACCAGCGCCGTATATATTCACATGTAATAGAACAGTTTCTGAGATTTCAAAAACAATTTTGGTAGCATGTCACATTCAGGTTTTCCATGCTGAAATAGAATACTAATGAACAGCCAGTGACATGAACAGATACAAAATATTTGGTCCCTTTATCCACCTGAAAGAAAACTGGCAGCATCTTGCCTTATTTACGAGACGTGATCAATTAAAACCCACATTGTGCTTTAAGGGACAAGGATTCCACACTGATGCAGACATCACTGCATGACCACATGGTTCAATGAGCAGCCAGTCCTTTGTCTCGGACGGTACCCGTCTCCCTAAGCAGTGAGATGCCTGCCTGAATGTCTACAGCAACTACTACTGAAGAGCTCTGATGCTTGTTTACTTCCTAACTGTTGTTTTATTTAATTCTGCTACACCTGTTGTGATCTGTTTGTATTAAAGCCACCAAGTCAGGTCTTCATCAGATATGACTGAGCTATCATATGACAGTAGACAGTACCTGCTTCCTGTTTGCGGTTAATGTTGGGTGGCGCTCACCAAACCCGCCACTCCACGTGTCAATGGCCTCGGGCGGAGGAGCGCAATTGTGAGGGTACAAGCCTTATCCTGGTGCGAGGAAATGCAACCTAAAGACTAAATGCCGTGGCTGGGCAGACCTGCTCTAATTCTTGGTTGGCAACCGGTCTAGGAATGAGGCACCGACAGGTGGACAGTTAGAGAATTGCTTTGCTGATCCAGCAGCTTCTGCAGCCTGTCTTGTTCCAGGCATATTGGTGTTATCTTTCCTCTGAAGTAAACTAGGCAGGCCGAAAGAGGGATTATGCTGCATGGGCAATACATGGTCTCTACAATTCAGCCCACAATTTTGTGATATGGAGAGGTTATTATACTTTTATTTTGTTGAGATGGCATGGTACCAGTACAGTACAATAAAGCCATTGGGATGGGTTTCAACTGATCAAGCCTCGTGTACATGGGCGTCTGAATTTGCTAAGATAAGATAAAGATTCAAATAGAAATTTAATGATTAAAAAAAGAAAGATAAAACATACTTGTCGCCCCTGTTCCCTTTATAAATTTAAAAAGTAAAATATACTTTTAGAATTATAGCAAAATAAATACAGGCTTCAAAAAGACTTTTAAAAGATGATAAAATTACAAAGATATTCTCCTGCACACATTTAAATTACATTTCAATAAATTAAAGGAATACGACAGAAACTCAAAAGGAAATGAACTGACCACAAAATAGTTCAACTATTCTGAGCCATCACCTTCGGAGCTGTAATCAGAATCATCATCTTCCGATTCCTCATCATTAGCCTTATCCTTATCTTCCTCATCTTCAGAGATGTCCCACTGTGGGTGGTCTTCCACAACTTTGGCCTCTTTCACATCCAGCTGTGGAAGGAAATAACTCATTGAATAGTGTTAGACAATGGAAAATGGGAATTTATACAGGTGAATGGGCTGATGGCAGACAAAAAAAAACATACACTTATATAAGCAAATAACAAACAGAATACTGTTAAATACTGGAAAGTACAGGGTGTTTGTAAAGTCTCAATATCACTATATTTTGTGTGTAGAGCAATTTTTAAAAAAATGAGGTACATGACATCATCAAAAAATGTGCTCGTCCATCCTATAGCAATATGCAGTGAATGACTGTCTTCTGCTGGAGTTATTCTTTGCACTCCTAACAGGAAGGTGTTATCAATGGAAGAAAGAATTTGTTTGGTTGAACAAGTGTTTGGAAATGGTGCTCAATACACAGGATGGTTGGTTGTTCAAAGATTTATAGCAAGATTTCCTGATAAACAACCTCCTCTGTGAATGAGTTGATGGACAGACCATATACAACATTAACTTTTATAAGGAAATGGAGGTCAGTGTGGCTGAATGGATAAGAGTGTTTGCTCTTAAACTTCCAGTGTGCTGATGGTGAGGTAGTGGGTTCAATCCTTACATCGGACAGTTGAACTAAAATGTTGACTTCTCGTCCTTGACTTGGCTCGCTTTGAACTCAAGCGCCGGGAAGGTTACCCGGTCAACAAATGTCCGCAGAAGTCGGATGTGTTGGCCTAACGGCGCAAGAACGCAGCTCTGCTGTAAACAGGCACAACGCAATCACGTCCGAAAAAAAAAACTCCGGATGAATGCAGAAGAAGAAGAAGAACTCAAGCGTAGTCCATACACCCTACGTATAGTAGTGATGGACTGAATTTTGCATGTAGGTTAGCTTTCTCTATTAACAGTGTCCTTCTCCATTAGGTGAATCCACTCCGACTTCAGAGGTACTTGTAATTTATGTCCCCAAGTCAAGGTCGACAGGTCAATATTTTAGTCCAGTTGTCCGGTGTAAGAGTTGAACCGCCTACCTTGACATCAGCACACTGGATGTTTAAGAATACGTTTAAGAAAATGGCGAGAAAATGGGTAATAGGAAAAGCTAATCCACACGCAAAAATCAGTCCAGTGCACTAGAAGTAGAAGCACATGAATGGACTATGCTTGAGTTCAATACGAGCAAACGAAAAAGAAAAGGAAATAACACACTGAATATTGTTAGGCTCTAAAACATTGAAAACATACTGTGAATGGGTCGATGGGCAGATATGAATGTATGTTGTGATGGACAGGAAAGTAATATATTAGGAGCGTTCATTTGAAATCCGTTCATGCCATACCGCGTGTAATTGTGTGCGTTGAACATGATCATGTCATAGTCATGTGATATGTACTGACCAATGAATAAAAGAGCACGCGTATATCGTCCCATGATGCATAGGTTCTGTTTCTGACCGTTGAGAAAATGGCCGGGTTGATCCAAAATCCGTCCAAAGAAGCTCAAAGAGCAGTGATTCAGTTTCTTTCATTTGAAGGATATTGACCAGTGGACATTCATCGAAGAATGCAGGCAAGGTAAGGTAACAAATGTGTGTGTTGAAGACAACAGTGACAGACTGGGCACGAATGTTTCGGAAAGGATGACAGATCTTCGGCGGCCGAGTCAAGCGCATATTGTTGCAACAGAAAAAACCATCGCCAAAATTGATGCAGCAGTACAGATGAACCGTTGTCGAAGCATACGTTCGCTAGCGAAAGAATTTGATGTGTCAATCGGGACAATTCAACAGGTCGTTCGTTAGAAACTGCAATATTGGAAGGTGTGTTCAGTGGGTACCATGGATGTTGACCGACCACAAAAAATAGGGATGCATGGGATGGTGTTTGAACCACTTGCTGCGTTACAGAGTAGAGGGTGATGAATTTCTCTTCCACATAGTGGCATGCGATGAATCATGGTGTCACCACTTTGAGCCGAGCAGCAAAAGAGAGAGCATGCAATGGAAGCATGCTGGATCACCAAAAGCCAAAAAATTCAAGTTATCAAGCTACAGGTTTCCGCTGGTAAGGTTATGCTGAGCGCAGTTTTTTACCATGAAGGGCTATTGTTGGTAGACTTTAAAGAACCTGGTGTCAACATCAACTCTACCCACTACTTGGAAACACTAGACAAGCTGCAAAAAGCCATCAAGAATAAACGACCAGACATGCTTTCTCGCGGTGTGATTTTGTTGCATGATAATGCTCGTCTGCATGTTGCAAAGATTTTGCAGGGAGCATTGTAACATCCAGCCTATAGTCCTGATTTGTCACCATGTGATTTTCATTTGTTCGGACCTCTAAAAAAAGCTCTCAAGAGACAATGATTTCACACAGATGCAGACGTAATGAACGCGGTAAACACTTGGTTCAGTGAGCAACCACAATCCTTTTTTTCGGACGCATTCACCGCCAACCTAAGCAATGGGATGCTTGCCTGAATGCCTACGGCGACTTCTTCTGACCAACCCATGGTGCATAATTCATTCAAAATGAATGCTTTGTTTAATTCTACCAAACCTGTTAATGTTTCTTTCATGCTTTTGTAATAAAGCCACTGGAGCAGGTTTCAAATGAACGACCCTTATAATAAACATATTGAACAGTTTCAACCAGTAAAACTTTCTGTCCCAAACAATGCAGTGTTTGATCAGCTATTGTTTGTCAGGTAGCACAAGATGTGTCATAATATCTATTCCGTTTGGCCTGAGCATTATACAGAAATCTGGCTAGGTACTTTAATTCTTTCAGTCCCAGAAGATTTGGTAGCCGATGTCAAATGGAGATAATAACAAAAACATGACTGAATTACTTTCAAAGAGGCACTATACACTGTGCTGCATGTTAAAATATCTAGCCAGATTTCTTTAGTATGCTGAAACCAAATGTAAATATATTACACATGATGATGACGAAAGTGGGGGAAATATCAGTGTTAGATTTTATTAGAAAACAGCAAGTGAAATGGTTCGGCCACATAACTAGGCTACCAACTAAGAATATACTACAACAAGCAATGTGTATAAGACTAAATATAAACAGGAGAGGTCGATTATGTAAATGACGGACAGAGGGAATCAGTCCATGGGAATCTTGATATAGAAAGCCAATAAACGGGCACTCTCCTGCAGTTTTTGCTTCACTACAAGGAACAAATCAGATGAAGATGAAAGATAATGTTGTGGCAAATGCCAAAGTAGATGTGCACAGTTTTAGGTCTTCACATATACTGGGCCACAGGTCACTGGGACTTATTTTAACAAGGCTGGTTTGATCCCCAGAGCTACAAGTTCACAAACAAATCCAATCAGGTAACTACTGAGGACTAAGCCCTGGGCCACTGCGTTGACAAGCAAGTGTACTCATCACAAGATCAACAAAGCTTTTTACAACCTGCATTGTTCAAGCACTCTCCCGCTGTTTATACTTCACCTCGACACGGCAAGGTACAAGAGGAACAAGATGAGATGAGATTGTTAGAGTAACAAGACGTGTAAACAGATACCCTACCTTCACTGTCTGTGATTGGTCAAATTCAACAAAATATGAATCTGAACGAAGCACAACTGTGTACTGGTAGTGGCCAGGTTTTTGAGGAGCTGAAAACTTGAGTTGGACCTGTGATCAGTGTTAATCAAAATTATCAGATAAAAATGAAGTCAGATAATTCAGCAAGAGTTTCAATAACTTTTCCTAAACATATTTCATGACTGTGACTTATGTTATTCATCATCATCATCATCATCGAGTATCTTGTCGACTGACGTGGTTGACCAAGCCTCGCTACATCTCCAACAGCATGTCTCAATGCATTTGCTGGAACCTTTCCATGACATGATGAAAGCTGTCAAGAATTTGCGCTCGCTGTCTTCCTCTATCTCTCTTTCTAGTTTTTCTCTTCTTATAATGTTGCCAAGAAATGACAACTGTCTCATTCTGCTGTCTGTGATAAGTTGTTGTTGTGACTTGGCCTCTTTGAAAACATTTAGATTATTCATTTTGGTGTTCCAAAGAATTGTCAGTAATCTTCTGTAAAACTAAATCTCTGAAACTTCCAGGGATTTCGGTTGTTATTGTTTTTGTTGTTTATTTACTAATTGTCCATGATCTAAATTCATTCATTCAGTCAGTGGCATGTCCCTTGCAGGATCTCGCTCCTATAACCTTCTGGAAAATTTCTCGATCATAAGCAAGATGTCCCGCATCCAATACATCCATCTGGAAATTATCCGCCACAACCTGCACCCATCTTCTCTTTGGCCTTCCTCTTCCTCTCTTCCCGGGCATATATCCCTGCATGATTGTTCTCTCGAAACTTTCATGTTTCAAGTGACCAAAATATTTCAATTGTTTTTGTTTTATTGTTTTTAGCCTTCTTTAATATTCAGCTCTTGTCGTATGGATGTATTTGTTCTTTTCTGTATCCAAGATATTCTTAGAACTTGTCCATAACATTTATATTCAAAGGTATTTATGCTCTGTTCAGCTTGTTTAGTAAGTGTCCAGGTTTCACAGGCGTATATTGCAATGGGAAAGATGCATGCTCTTAAAAATCTAATTTTTTAATGTCTATTTGTCTCACGCCACAATTTATTCAGTTGTTTTAGTTTTTGAAAAGCAATAGATAGTCGTCTTTTACTTTCTTTCATTGTGTCACCATGATTTACAATCATGTGTTGTAACTGGTTCTATGTTACATGCAAGAATTTTTTTGTCAACCTCCAATGTCAGGGATTTATTATATCAGACGTTCTTTATTTTATAAAATGCAGTTTCTGCTTGTCCTATTTTGTTTTTTTATTTCTGTGATGCAACTCCCATCTGATGTAATCCTTGTGCCTAGATACTTAAATTTTTGTAAGAAACCAGATACTTTATGTGCTTGCCACAAATTAATGACACAGACTTTCATTGTACAGTAAAGCCTGATTAATGTCTATGATACTGTCATTACTTCATCAATCAATCTCTCTCTTTCTTTCTCTCTCTCACATACACCCTCCCCCCCCCCCCCCCCTCCCCCACCTCTTCTCCTCCTTTTAGAGACAAACATGGACAGACAGATATACATTCAAAAGGGTTGAGAATTGTGCACGTAGGTCTAACTTACAAAAACAGAAACACAAAGACTGAGAGGTAATCAGAAATAGAGAACAGAGAAACGGGGAGAGAGAGAGAGAGAGAGAGAGAGAGAGAATGAATGAACAAACTTTAATTTAAATGGCCTAAGAACTGGGCATTCAGGTCTATCTTACACTCTGTCCTTTGTTTTAACAATTATATTTTATAAAAATTAGTTGCATATCCTTTACATGACGTTTGCAGTCAACTCCAGTATTTTTTTTTCTGTTGTGATATCTAGGCAAGTTTATGTTCAGTAGTTTGCCATTGCTTTCTGAACGACCGGCACCCATACCATTTTGTAAAAAACCAACCCAACACGGTTTGCTGCCAAATTGTCTGCAGCTGTGTTTCAAACACGGGTATGCAGGATTACGAACTGCGTATGTAACCCCTTCGCTACGGAGCTGGAAACCATGATATTAGACATGCAAAATAAGATTTACCATGGCAGTTATTACATATACATTAAAACATTATGATTCTAGAGAGAAAAAGAGAGACACACACAAAGACAAGCGATAGATAGAATGAGAGAAAGTGTCAGAGAGACACACAGACAGAGACAAACAATGAGACAGAAACAGAGATAGAAAGAGGCACAGATAATAAATGAACAAACTTTACAAGGCTTAATAATTGGGCTACACAGGAACGTTTGAGACATGGAGAAACTGACAGAGGGGATGTTACTCTAAACCAGATTGATACAGAGATGAAACAGTCTGTGTCAATAAACAAAAACCTACCTCCTCGTCAGTCTTTAAACTGCAAATGTAGACAGGCACTGTAATCAACAGATGGCGCTTGCGATCACAAACATACACCCACCAGGCCTCCTGCTTCTCCTGGTGCACGTAACAAGAAACACAACTCTGTCAACTTATGATCAATGTGTCACTTTCTATACTTCTTCTTCTTCTTCTTCGTTCATCCGGAGTTTTTTTTCGGATGTGACTGCGTTGTGCCTGTTTGCAGCAGAGCTGCGTTCTTGCGCCGTTAGGCCGACACATCCGACTTCTGCGGGCATTTGTTGACCGGGTTAACCTTCCCGGACTTTCTATACAAAATACATCACTTCTGCGGGCATTTGTTGACCGGGTTAACCTTCCCGGGGACTTCTGGCATACAACCCTGCTTCAAAATGTCTGTTCTCATTATGGTACTAGGTGTTTGTAAAGTCTCACTACAATTTGTATGTAGAACAAATTTGAAAAATTAAGTACTTTACATCATCAAAACATGTGCTACAAAATTCATTAAATTAGTTACAGTAGTCATTGCTATGGTCAAACGCTGTTTGGGGAAGTTAGAAAATGCAAAGAATTAACTCCAGCAGACGACAGCCATTCTCTGCATATTGCTTCATGATGGACTGTGGAGCACATTGTTTTAATGACGTCATGTACTTCATTTTTCACATTTGTTCTACATACAAAGTGTAGTGAGACCTTACAAACACCTGGTATATGTACAATTGCTGGTGTGTGCTGGGAGAGTTCTTTCTGGACCGAGGGATGAAGGCTATTTGCCCAGGCAGTCACCATGTAGTGTACAGGCTTAATCATCATCATGTGACATGTCGATACATGTGGGCAGTCATGTTTTGTCATCTCACACAATCACCAGTCATGGATCAGCTCTGTATTCTTGTCTCAATTATGCCATGTGGTCAAGTTATCCAGATATATATCTCTCTGCCTTCCCCTTGTTCTTTTCCCTTCAATCTTGCCAGTTGTCACTAAGTTTTCCCGTCCATTTCTCCTCATAACATGCCCAGAAAATTCTGTTTACGTCTAATTTCTGGAATTTATGGTTTTAATTTATTTTCTTATAGGGCTTGCTCATTGATTTTTCTGTACAATCCGTGATTTTTTTTTGCATTTTCCTCAGAAACCACATTTCCACTGCCATTAGATGTTTCTCACTTGTCTGAGAAAGAAGTCACTATATGTGTATAGGCTACTTCTGACATATACCTGGACATTGAAATGTCTGTTCTCATTACAGCATCTCATTACACTGCTAGTAGATACTGGAAGAGTTTGTTCCAGGTAGACAGATGAAAGTCCCTTGCTCAAGCAGTCGCCACATAATATACAGGCTTTATACTGTTGTGGTTAACTACCAGAGCTGTCTGCACTCTGTAGTTTCTGGGCTCCAAGGTTGACCCAGTCTAATATATGTACCCAGACATGTTGTGGAAAGTAAAGAGAGTATGTGTGATACTGACTATCTCATTCATCTGGTGCTGATTTGTCTACAAAAATATAGAGACCTTTTCTTCACTTATTTTATGGGGATACAGAGACTTACCTGAGATGGATAATAGGCTAGAGGAAGCAAACTTGCCACAAATGAATGCCAAAGAAGGGCATACTGAGTTAGGGAGGTGTATGACTAGGTGTGATGTGATGATGATGAAGATCAAGATGAGGAAGAAGAAATAAAATCAAGATGATGATGATGAACAAGATGATGATGAGGAAGAAGCAAGGATGACATACAGCTCCATCTTCCTAAAGTTATGAACACACCTGATCACCTAAACCAGCAAGGATGACATACAGCTCCACCTTCCTAAAGTTATGAACACACCTGATCACCTAAACCAGCAAGGATGACATACAGCTCCACCTTCCTAAAGTAATGAACACACCTGATCACCTAAACCAGCAAGGATGACAGCTCCATCTTCCTAAAGTTATGAACACACCTGATCACCTAAACCAGCAAGGATGACATACAGCTCCACCTTCCTAAAGTTATGAACACACCTGATCACCTAAACCAGCAAGGATGACATACAGCTCCACCTTCCTAAAGTTATGAACACACCTGATCACCTAAACCAGCAAGGATGACAGCTCCATCTTCCTAAAGTTATGAACACACCTGATCACCTAAACCAGCAAGGATGACATACAGCTCCACCTTCCTAAAGTTATGAACACACCCGATCACCTAAACCAGCAAGGATGACATACAGCTCCATCTTCCTAAAGTTATGAACACACCTGATCACCTAAACCAGCTAGGATGACATACAGCTCCACCTTCCTAAAGTTATGAACACACCTGATCACCTAAACCAGCAAGGATGACATACAGCTCCACCTTCCTAAAGTTATGAACACACCTGATCACCTAAACCAGCAAGGATGACATACAGCTCCACCTTCCTAAAGTTATGAACACACCTGATCACCTAAACCAGCAAGGATGACATACAGCTCCACCTTCCTAAAGTTATGAACACACCTGATCACCTAAACCAGCAAGGATGACATACAGCTCCACCTTCCTAAAGTTATGAACACACCTGATCACCTAAACCAGCAAGGATGACATACAGCTCCACCTTCCTAAAGTTATGAACACACCTGATCACCTAAACCAGCAAGGATGACATACAGCTCCACCTTCCTAAAGTTATGAACACACCTGATCACCCAAACCAGCAAGGATGACATACAGCTCCATCTTCCTAAAGTTATGAACACACCTGATCACCTAAACCAGCAAGGATGACATACAGCTCCATCTTCCTAAAGTTATGAACACACCTGATCACCTAAACCAGCAAGGATGACACATGAACATAATGCACAAGAATATACTCACTCCTGGAAAAAACGGACAGTGAACAGGGTGGCTCTCCTTCAACTTTGTGTCTAAAGAGTTCTCTTTCTTGGACTCCATTTTGTAGTTGTCCCAGTCATCATCATCATCATCTGCAGACTTTGTGGACTTCTGCTGCTCCTCAGCGCCGCCTCCTCCAGCATTGCCATTCTCTTCTTCTGCTTCCGAGACATTGTTTTCATCTTCGGACACCTCCACTCCTTCCTCCTCATTAGTTTTCTCACTCCTTTCTGCTTTTGGTGATTTGGTGGCGCTTGGTGAGCCAGTTTCAGGGCTCCCTTTCTGTTGCTGTGTAGAACAGAGTAATAAACTGGATTAGTACAATGAAGCCACGGTGGTAGAATGGTTAGTGCGATGATCTACAATAGAATATTTATAGCATGTAAATCTCTTATAAACGGAAATTATGGTCATCTGTCTCTAAGAAGGATGAAATGCCACAATGTAAGTTACAGGAAAATTTAAATATTCTTATACAAGTGAATAGGTACAACTATCTTGAACAGTCACAGCATCTTGTGGGAGGTGTCTTAAATAGATTAGAAAAGAATCGTTATAGCAAAAGTAGCCTTTTGCAAGATGAGAAACATACTGACCAATAAATAGATAACTGCAAAGAGAAAAAGAGTGTTGAAGTATTACACAGAACATGTGGACAATAAGCACACAAGCTGAAAAACATCAAATGGATGTGGAAATATGGTTTCTGAGGAAAATGCAAATATCATAGACAGACAGAAAAACTAAGGAGTAAGAAACAAATGAAAACTGTAAACTGTCAGGAAATGAAAAGTATCTTATGCGATAAGTCACTATTATTGAATTAAGAAAGAGAGCTGAAGTGCCATATAGAACCTGTTTTGCTATATGGCAGTGAATCTTAGAATGTAAATGAACAAATTAGGAAGAACTTGGAAGCAACAGAGATGTGGTTCCTGAGACGAATGTTGCAAATTCCTTGGACTGCCAGAGTAACTAACAATGATTGCCTGAAAGAGGCTAATGAAACTAGAACATTATATACAACAATAAGAAAGAGACAAACAGCTTTCTTTGGTCATGTGATGAGAAGAGAGGCATTGGAGAACATCGTGACAACTGGAAAGATTGAGGGGAAGAGAGGCAGAGGCAGACCAAGAGAAATGATGCTGGATGGATTGAGATGGTGGCATGGAAGAATATCATCAGCAGAGTTGATCCAGAACACCAGGGATCGAGATCTGTGGAGAGTCATGAACACCTATGCCAGCCGGCAGGGCACTTGATGCACTTTGAACTTGAGCATAGTCCACACATGCTACTACAATCGCTAGCAGGTGCTACCACTAGCAAGTGCATGGGACTGATTTTGTGTGATAAGCAAACCCTCTCCAACTTCTGAAGTACTTGTCATTTATGTCCTTAAGTGAAGGATGAGACAACACATGATATCAAACTTCATACGAGTCTATGAGAAGACATGTTGTATCTCTACTGAATATTGCCATAGTGCTTAATATGAAATACCACACGGCCACATCCAATTAAATGGGAAATTTCTGAAACAGGTAAATCGGCACAACTATCTTAGCACAGTCATAACATCTGATGAAAGATGCCGGTTAGATCAGAACAAAACTCTCATTTCAACTTGAACTTTTGCAGGAAACGATGAGAAAGGGGTAGATAAAACTTATACTGCAGTATGCATGTGAAACTTGGACAATATACAGATAAACTGAAAGACACCTAATAGCAGTGGTAATGTGGTTTCTGAGAAAAAAACAAAGAATACTATAGATGTACAGAAACATGAATGGCACAATCCTTCAAGAAACAAATGAAAACTGTAAATTGATTACAGAAATTAGATGTAGATAGTCAAGATTTGTTGGGAACATTAAGAAAAGAAATTAACTTGAAAACTTGGTTAACAACAGCAAAACTGATGGAAAAACAGCAAGGGGAAGGAAAAGAGATAAATACCTGGGTGGCTTGACAATGTCTCATAACCGGGTCAAGAACACAGACCTGATTCAAGACTGGTGATCATGTGAAGATGGCCAATCATCATCATCCATGCTTACCGACATGGAACATGTGATGACGAGTGCTTGAAATCTCATACCAGTTTATGACATCACACACACACACACACACGTAATATCCTCACTGTGGGTGTGGTGCTTGGAGTGTCCAGTTTATGACATAACACACACATGTAATATCCTCACTGTGGGTGTGGTACTTGGAGTATCCAGTTTATGACATAACACACACATGTAATATCCTCACTGTGGATGTGGTACTTGGAGTATCCAGTTTATGACATAACACACACATGTAATATCCTCACTGTGGGTGTGGTGCTTGGAGTGTCCAGTTTATGACATAACACACACATGTAATATCCTCACTGTGGGTGTGGTGCTTGGAGTGTCCAGTTTATGACATAACACACACATGTAATATCCTCACTGTGGGTGTGGTGCTTGGAGTGTCCAGTTTATGACATAACACACACATGTAATATCCTCACTGTGGGTGTGGTACTTGGAGTATCCAGTTTATGACATAACACACACATGTAATATCCTCACTGTGGATGTGGTACTTGGAGTGTCCAGTTTTAACACACACATGTAATATCCTCACTGTGGGTGTGGTACTTGGAGTATCCAGTTTATGACATAACACACACATGTAATATCCTCACTGCGGATGTGGTACTTGGAGTATCCAGTTTATGACATAACACACACATGTAATATCCTCACTGTGGGTGTGGTACTTGGAGTATCCAGTTTATGACATAACACACACATGTAATATCCTCACTGTGGGTGTGGTACTTGGAGTATCCAGTTTATGACATAACACACACATGTAATATCCTCACTGCGGATGTGGTACTTGGAGTGTCTAGAACACACTCGTGTAATTCCTCACCGCGGGTGTCATACTTGGAGTATCCAGTTTATGACATATCAAACACATTTAATTCCTCGCCGAGGGTGTGATGCTTGGAGTATCCAGTTTACAACATAACACACACACATGTAATTCCTCACCGCGGGTGTGATACTTGGAGTATCCAGTTTATGACATAACATACACATTTAATTCCTCACCGCGGGTGTGGTACTTGGAGTGTCCAGCTTTGCCTGGGCCACAGTCTTCCACTGATACGTCTGCTTGACTTTCTTCTTGACTTTCCCTCCTTTTTTCTTGCCCTTCTTGTTTTTCTCCCAGGCCTTGGCCTTGCTGTCATTGTGAGCTGTTTGATCCCCCTAAAATGTCCAGAAACAAAATACTGACAATTTAGTGCCTGGCATATTTCACAGTAGCTCTACATTAGCACAAAACTGCCTATCAACCAAATGGTCCTAGTTTTAAATCCCACTCCCCGGGAAGGCTAACCCGGCCAACAAACGTCCACTAAAGTCAGATGTGTCGGCCTAAGGGCACAAATAAAACAGGCACAATGCAAAAACGTCTGAGTGAGAGTGTAATATCCTTCGAAGCACCCGAGAAGGTTACCCAGTCAACAAACACCCACAGAAAGTCCAAACAGAAAGCTCGCTGAGTGGATGTTGGCTGCAGACTGACCATTCCTGGTTTGCGTAGGGAGTGGCCAGTAGTGAACAAAATGCCCAAAATATGGAAGTGAGGAAGTGAAGCAGCCATGCGCAGGACGTGATGATTCCTTGGGTGAGCCCAGTACCAGAGTGTTATGTATCAGCTTTGCACTTATGGAAACATCCTTGGATGGCGGGGAATGCCCATGTTCTGCGCCTTCCCTTGAGGGTTGAACGGGATGTCTTTGGCTGTTCTAAATTGACCAGCTGGGATGTGGACAACACCACAACACTGAGAGAAAAAACACTCTGGATGAACGCAGAAGAAGAAGAAGAAATCCCACTCGAGGCAAGATTATTTTATGTCACCACATGGCTCTAGCACCAATGTGTTAACGGAACTATAAAGAAAGCTATGATAGTAAGACTACCACTGTAACCTCCCTTACATGCCATCAGTGACCAGTTAGGAGAGTTGGCATGGGTAACTTTAGCTGTAAGATCGACCAGTCATGAACAAGTCTATAAAGGGCTTAGCTACGTTGGCAGAGGGCCTGGGCAGATGCTCAGACAGACGGCCACTGATACCATCAACATGGGAACTCTTTTTTGGCTATTGAAGAATGGGATGAAGCACATGTGGGAATGTTCATGAGTGCAATATTGATTGTTGATTTCACTTGTCATATATGGGAGATGAAAGACACAAGAAGGCATTACTCTGAGGATCAAGCCAGCCTCATAAATTGGGTATCAGAAAATGTTCTGGGAAGCCGGTTGGCTGAAAAAATCCTCTGGAAGACTGAGTCTTAACTCCCAAGTCTGGTGTGTTGGTGCTCAAGTATTCTGAGTCCTAAAAAGGGCTTGCATCTTTGAAAGAATTTCCTCCTGACCTGGTAACCAAAGTACCATCTCCGTGAGCAGTGTTGCAGAGCTGTCCTGCCTTTCTCCAAGTTCAGAAACCATTGGATGTGCAAGATTTCACAGGGAAATTCACTTCTGTGGATGGGCGTGGTCATTGTTGGAATGTTAGTCAGACTGGTGACCTAGTCCATAGATAGGCCACACCATGAAGAGGTGCTCCAATGACCTGGTCAGTTTGAAATCTGATAATAGTCTCGCCACCTGCCTGCTGTCTTGGTGGTCATATGTTCAAATCTCCATCAAGGCTGTCTTTTTAATATGACCAGTAAATTTCATCCATGCTTTACATGTGTAGTATTGTTGTGGTAGCACGGTGACCAGATTGTGTGTGTGTGTGTGTCCGTCCGTGCATGCATGTGTGTGGGTGTGCAGTATCAGGAGTCACGGTAGCATAGTGACCAGAGAGAGAGAGAGAGAGAGAGAGAGAGAGAGAGAGCAAGAGAGCGTGTGTGTGTGAGAGCACGTGCGTGCACAGTATCAGGAGTTATGGTAGCATAGTGACCAGTGTGGGTGTAGATTGAGGAGCTGCACAACATGAATAAGTCATGAATAAGTGTCATGGTCATCAATATGTGCCTCAAACAAGACACCTGAAGAAGAACTCCTCCTCTTACCTGTTTCTCCTCATCATCCTCTTCCTCTGCATCCTTTTCCTCGTTATCCTCTTCATTCCCCACCGCACTCTCCACCTGGTCGCCGACATCCTCGTAAACACCAGACAGCACTATCTGCTTCTCAAACATCTCTCCCATATCCTTCCTGACTAGCTTGACGGTGACTGTGACGATGGACCCTGCAGTTATGGTTGTATCTTCTTCATCTAGAACTGAAGGCAAGAAAAGTCATACAATAATTGTTTGTACCATTTGTGTTTCCAATCAATAAGATACATTGAGCATATGGCAGAGAACAGGCAGCAGGCCACACAAGAGTTTGAGATGCAACAACTGATCCAGAGTAACCCACATTAAGGATCTATGCTGATGGGTCAGTGGTGAGATGGAGTGGTTGGAGTTTCATTGCAAAGGCTAATGGACAATTCTTTAAAAAGGGAGAGTCTGGCATATGAGGCTATGACCTCTAGCATGAGAATGGAGGTGGATGCGGTCACAGTGGCATTCCATTGGTTAGGGGAGACCACTGCAACACAGACTATTCATTACAGACTCAAGGAGTATGCTTAGTAAGGTGGAGAAAGGAATGTCTTGTGTGGAATCGCTCACCTCGCTTCAGAGGTCACAGATTGTGAGAATTTTATGGATTTATTGCCCTGACGATGCGGGTGTGTGGGGGAATGAATAGGCTGATAGGCTGGCAGGGAATGCACCTCTTGGTGGTAGATTACCTATGGACAAGAGGGAGGTGGTCGTGCACCTGTGGGACCAGGTGGAGAAGGAGGGGGAACAGATTGAGAACCCATATGTGGAAAGGGTGAGATTGCAGGGGATTAGCAGGGGTTCTGGTAGAATCTCTAAAATGAGAGAGAAGACCAGGACAACTTTCAATCAGATAGTAGTGGGAATGATTAGTAGTTTCTTCTTCTTCTTCGTTCATCCGGAGTTTTTTTTCGGACGTGATTGCGTTGTGCCTGTTTACAGCAGAGCTGCGTTCTTGCGCCGTTAGGCCGACACATCCGACTTCTGCGGGCATTTGTTGACCGGGTTAACCTTCCCGGGGGATTAGTAGTTTGACTCTTCGCTGGCTGTTGAACGAGGAGACAGAGCGCATATGAGAATGTCCAGAGTGTAGTGATGTCGGTTCTTAACTCAACTCAACTCAACTGAGCATATTGTCTTCTTCTGCCTTTTATGTCCACATGCAGCATAGCCCCCCCCCCCCCCCCCCCCCCCCCCTACAACCAACTCATGCCCAGCTATTAAACTTTTTTCATTGCATTTTGCAGCTCCAGTTTTCTTAGTCTTAGTTGCTTCTTATGACATGAATTGTAGGTTAAAATTTGATGGAACTGAGGTAAAGCTGTGAAAATGTAAACAATATAAAATGACACAAAGTAGTGCAGCTTTACATAACAGAGTTAAGACACATACAGAACGTTGCAGCGATTAGCCTTCATCAGCAAACAAACACATACACAAAACACAACATATAGTGACTCTGTGACTATATGTTGTGTTTTGTGTATGTGTTTGCTGATGAAGGCTAATCACCGCATTGTCCTGTATGTGTTAAATTGTAGGTTAGAGTTTGTTTTGTTTTGTTTTTGCGTTTGCTGGCTTTGAATTCAAGCGCAGTCTATACATGTTCTACTACTACTAATGCACTGGATTGATTTTTGCATGTGGATTATCTTTCCCTACTACCAGCGTACTTCACCATCAGGCGAATCCACTCCAACTTCAGAGGTACTTGTAATTTATGTCCCCAAAGTCAAGGACAAGAAGTCAACATTTTAGTCCAACTGACCGGTGTAGGGGTTGAACCCGCTACCCCGGCATCAGCACACTGGATGCTTAAGAACATGCGTTCTTACCCATTTGGCCATGCGGACCTGCTCTGTAAGTGTGATACACTGGCATTCAAGTCCTGGAAAGGGCCAGCATATAACAGAGTGAGGTTAGCATAGAGACTATTTTAATCCAGTACCTAAGTACCATCTCTCCTTCCCTTGAGTTCAAAGCGTGCAAACAACAACAACTATTCCCAACATCCTTGCAGATGTGATGCAAAATTTCCCTCGGACATACTCTTTTCCTCTTGCCCTGGATCTTGCCCTCCAGTACTTTCTATATAGTGCTTCAACTCCCTTTTTCTCATTGCACCCGACTGCTTATTATTCCTATGTCTTCCATCTTGCACAAGGCTACCCTTTGCCTTTGTGATTCTTGTTCTATCTCTACAGGATGAGATGCTACAGGGTGTATTTTTAATGACTGCAGTTTTTGAAAATGTTGCTGTTCCAAGTTTTGTATTTACCTATTATGTTGCATGAACTCCACAAAGGTAAATGCAAAACTTGGAACGGCAATATTTTCAAAAACTGTAGTCATTAAAAATACACCCTGTTCAAGACAGTTGTGCCCATTCACCCTGATTAAGAATATTCCAATCTACTCAGATATGAGGAGCATTTGGCTGAGTGGCTTAAACGTCCGTCTCCCATTTGGAAAAAACAGATTCAAACCCTTGGTAGGGTGATGAATTTTTTTTTCTGAGGGGAAAAAACTCTACCTGCACAGTTCACGGCAACTGCACTAGTCAGGCGGCCTTAATCTTCAGGCTCAAGATCCCCCACCACAAAGTACTATAAGCAGTAATGACGGTTTATCAGTTAATCACTCAGATATAATTGTAAAATCCAAAAGGCCATCTTCACTAAAGACCAATAAACAGCATAAATGAGGCAACAAAACAAACACACTGTGTATGAGACACACTTTAGAACCTGTTCTAAAGCTCTACATCCTAATGCTGTGACCCAAACAGGAAAAGAGGAGTAAATAAGATTGTGGAGAAGAATTTCACCTTCAGTTTTCACAGTCATCTCCACGTAGGGCAACGTGGCACACACTGCCATCACATCCAGGTAATCGCTGTCTGATAGCCCTCTCAACATCAGCCTACGCTCTTCATCTTTCATGTTGACAAGGTCGCTTATGTGTCTAATGTTACGCTGCAAGACAAAACAAATAATGACAGCTCCAGTTTTCTGTTACAAAAATATTGTGGGATTAACTGTCATCTTCTTCTTCTACATGCTGGTGTGGTGGGGAAACAGACAGACTGATTGCCTGGGACTGAAATCCTTGGTGGGGTATTGGTGCTTCATAAGGAAGTGTGGTTGGGGTCCTTTGGAATTGTGAGTAAAATGCAGAAGAACGGGTAAATCATCAGGGCTTGAAGAGAATGGTGCTGCAGGGAGTGACAAATGAATCTGGCTGACACTCAACACTCTTGAGGAAAGGCCAGACAGACACAATCAGACTGCTGCTGGTATCATTAGAACTGAAGCTCTTCACTGGCTGTTGCACATGAGGACGGAGCACGTATGGGAATATTCCTTATGCTGTGATGTCGGTTCTTGACTTGATTCGACTTGACTCAACTCAACTCCTTCTTCTGTGGCTTTCATCTCCCTATGAAGCATGCACACTCAACCAACTCACGGTGAGCTCTTTGTAAACTTGTTCACTATTGGCTGAATTCTGCAGCTTAAATTTTCTACAGAATGTGGCAGCCAGTCTCATGTCAACCCTCCTCAGATGCCTCTCGTGACATGCATAGTGTTACTATTCTTTGCTTTTCTCATTGGCCCCCTTCACTATATCAGCTACCATCTACTGATAGTCTATCATCAACAGACTTTGTCATTCCCAATGTTTCTGAGCCACAAAACAGGCCTGTCCACGGGTAAAAAGACAGGACTGTATGTTAATACATTAATTAACTTTCTCTAATTTGTAAAATTTGCTAAGCCGGTCTCCCTGGTGAAGGAGCTAAGGACACTGTTCGTAATCCTGTATACCCATGTACAAAACACAGCTACGTGAGGGATCGCATCGCGTTGGTTTCTTAAAGAAAGGTATCTGAGCCAGTCTTTCAGAAAGCAATGGCAAACTACTGAACATAAAACTTGCCAAGACATCAACAGCAGCTGAAAAATGCTAGTGTTGACTGCAATGTCCTGTAAATATGATATACAAAAAAAAAATGTGTATACCCAAATGCAACCATTATGAAATAAGCCTGAAGATGTATTAAGGATGTTAAATGTAGAATAGCCCAAGCTTTAATAATGTACTTTAATAACAACAGATGGAAGATGTATTAAGGATGTTAAATGTAGAATTGCCAAGCTTTAGTAATTTACTTAAATAACAACAGTTGGAAGATGTATTAAGGATGTTAAATGTAGAATTGCCAAGCTTTAATAATGTACTTAAATAACAACAGTTGGAAGATGTATTAAGGATGTTAAATATCAAATTTCCAAGCTTTAATAACGTACTTTAATAACAGCAGATGGAAGATGTATTCAATCAATCAATCATGTGCCATGCCCGAAAGCGTGGGCGGTCATGATTTGCCATTTCACTTGATCACCAGAGTCGTGGATCAGGTCAGTGTTCTTGTCTCGACCATGCCATGTGACCAAGCCATCCAGGTATTTTCCTCTCGGTCTTCCCCTTGGTCTGTTCCCTTCGATCTTGCCAGTTGTCACTAAGTTCTCTAATCCATTTCTTCTCAAAAAATGTCCAAAAAATTGTGACTGTCTACGTCTAATTTCTCTAATCAATTTACGACTTTCATTTGTCTCGTATAGTACTTGGTCATTGGTTTTTCTGTCTGTCTATGGTATTCTTTGCATTTTCCTCAGAAACCAAATTTCTGCAGCTATCAGATGTTTTTCAGCTTGACTGCTCATTGTCCAAGTTTCACATCCATACAAAAGAACAGGCTCTTTGTATCCCCTCAACACTCTTTTTCTCATTTCAATCGACACCTTTTACTTGGTCAGAATGTTTTTCATCTTGTTAAAGGCTATTTTCGCCATGGCGATTCTTGTTCTAATCTCTTTAAGGCATCTTCCATCAGATGTTATGACTGTTTCGAGATAATTGTACCAATTCAGTTGTTGAAGAATATTTCCATTTACTTGTATATTATATTGTGGTAATTCTTTCTTCCTAGTGATGACCATAATCTGTGTCTTTTTACAATTTATTCTAACCCCAGTTGCTCACTGTGTACAAGAACTGCATCTACTAATTGTTGCAGATTCTGCTCATTGTCTGCAACCAATACTGTATCATCCGCATATCTAATGTTATTGATGTTTTGTCCTCCAATGCTGATTCCATTTATATCTTCTACATTTCTGAAATTATTTTCACTGTATAAGGAAGATGTATTAAGGAAGTTAAATATAGAATTGCCAAGCTTTAATAATGTACTTAAATAACAACAGATGGAAGATGTATTAAGGATGTTAAATGTAGAATTGCCCAAACAAAGGCAACATTTCACAAGATGGAGAATATTCTCTGCAATTTATCTTTGTCAATCCAGGTGAGGAAAATCAATTTTAAAAGTTATACGGAGCCAATCCTGATTGTCATGGGCAGAAAAGAGTTTAGTAGACTAGTAATCATGGACACGCCCTCAAATCTACCGTGTTTCAGAACCTCTGTAGCCAGCTGAGATACACGCACCTTCATGGTCTGGCACTCATACACTGTCCACTAAAGACTACGTTCAGTGGCCATCTTTCTGTTGTACCTCACTGTCACGCCTGTCAATTAGCACGCTCGCTCGTTCTGCTATCACACACTTAAACGAGGCCAGTTGTAAAACACTGCTCTTCTTGCAACCAGTTTACATAGAAATTATTGTACTATGTTGTAACATTGTGTTGGTTCTAGCTGTTATGTGAAGTATATGTCAATCTTGATGTTGAAATACTCTGAGTATCTAAGGTGCAAAACGTGTGTAGAATTGTCAACTGAAGTTTGTATGTGCCTAGCCCCAAAGCTGTCCCACGCCCGAATGCCGAGTCCAGCCAGTTTCTCCTTTAACTAGTCACCTGTAACCCCTGCGTTTCCTGTGAAACACTGAGCTGACAGAGTATCACTCACCCTGTGTTTGTTCTACTGTTTTCCTAAAGTTAACCCTTACTGTTCCTGTCTCTCGGGTTGTAGTGTGTGATTACTAGTTTGCTAAACTGGGTCTGCATTAACTCTTTTCTGTCCATGACACTGATGTACAGAAGCGAATCATGAACAATTAACAGACAAGTGAGAAATTACGTGGAAGATGTGGTTTATAGAAGAATGATATTTTGAAAGAAGTTAACTCACATGGAGAACTGGTCACTCACATCAGAAGAAGACAGTCCACATGCTTTGGGCATGTCATGAGAAGGGGAAAGCTGGAGTATGAGGGGAGATCAAGAGAGAATAAGCTGGACAGTTTGACGTCGTGGCATAAAGGAATGTCGGTATCTTAAATTATTTGCAGCACAAGAGACAGAAGGCTGTGGACAGTCATGATCACCATCACACAGCATGGACAATAAGAAAAATTTTTCCTAAACTCTGATCAAATTCTGTTGGATGGTTGGTCATGAATCCTCTTAAGAGAGGTTTAACTTATTGATTCTGATGCACTGACCTTGAGGTTATCTGAATACTGAAAAGGGCATGCATCTATCAGTCACGTTTGTGTAGACTTGTCAACTGACCCGGTGTCACAAAATAAAACCGTGTGTTTAACCAGTTGATTATTATAGAGGCTTTCTGATTAAAAGGACTATCTGCCAGCGACAACTATTTTTACTAACAGAGTAAATACAGCTGCACGAGTTACACCGGGTCAGCAAATAGCAAACATTGGGAAGTGAGTGCGCTGAATCAGACACCGCGTTGACAGTTCAATAACAGATAGAATCACATAGAATTGCCCATCTCAGTACATGGAACAGCCCTGTCTGTCATTTATAGTTCCGGACATCAGGCGAAATGGCGGCTGGGATTGTCACCACTGAACAGAAGATTGACAGTTTATCAACAGGTCGGAAGTGCCCGACTAGGGAGAAAACGGTGAGACTGTCATTTGGTATTTCCCGACATCAAACGGAATGGCGAATTTGACTGTCACCACATGACATAAAGTTGAGGGCTTGTTATGGGATACAGTGGAACACCTGCCGGACATCAACAACGTCACGTGCACAATGTAAGGGTGTTTGGAAAACCATGATTGGCAGCTTGGTATCGAAACTCTTTGTTGGAACTCGACAGTAACTCTCTAGATTGTTTTGGATGTCTAAACCAGTGATGACAAATCTAACCTTGATGGAGCCAGAGGGGGGATGGATCCCTGACAGGGGATGATCTGCCAATGTGCCACCTGTGTGGGGGCATAAAGGATAATGTCACGTGGCCAACTTTGGTAGTTTGCCATATAAACCCGAGTTGGGGCCAACTAGGGGGACTTGGAAATGTGGCTCTAGTCGGAGTGCAATGGCACTGCAGTGCTTAGTGGAAATAATATCTACCGTGTGTTAATTAGTGACTTAATTTTACACGTGCCTATAATGGCAGATGTAGATATGATTGATAGGACTGCAGTAGTGCCATTTAAGGTATAACCTATTATAATATTAGTTCTAATTAATATAGACTGTAGCCTTGTTAAAACTATAGTGTGATGATTAGCACTGTTAGTGGAAAACTAGTTAGAGTAGAATAGTGATATTGGCTCTGCTAAGGTGAATAGAATACTGAGGTTGCACTCTGTATTGGTCTTTCCTTGTCATAGCCTGATTTGGCCCTAGGTGGGTAGCTAATCTGCTCTATGACATAGTTTAGTTAGCTAAAGATCATTAAGCAAGGCAATAGGCTTACACTCAGCCGATAGGATCAGTGACTAGTACTATCACCAGATGTGTTGTTTCTATCCTAGGTTCCCTACCAGATCCGAGGAAACTCAACAAGTTTTTAGGAAAGGTTCAAATCCCATTCGGAAGAACACCAGTGGACAGTCAATAAAGTTGCGTACAGAACGTAACTAAAGCTAGAAGGAAGATGATTCACCAAAGAGGGGTGATGATTACTGATGCACCACACAGCATCAGACAGTAGTAACTAACTGAGAACATTAATGATAATAGTTACCTAGTGTGATATAATCTCGTGTAATAGAACACAAGACATGATACGTGAGGCTAGATAGACACGAGTGAGGATCAATTACATTAACAATTAACATTAATAACTGTGTACACACTACAAAGGACTTGTGCATTTTTTTTGGAACGATAGGAACGGACATTGTGTAGGGTGCAACCGGTCCATGATTAACTGTTAATACCACCGGTGTCTATTTCGGATGATCATGAAATGGGATTACCAGAGGTCTACAGAGGCAAATCAGTATCCAGCAGGATGGTTTCGGCACTGGGTGAGATGTACATGTTCTGACGTAATGTGCTGTGGTCTATCCTTGCTGGGATCAGCTGACTGGGTTGTGGTCTGAGAGTCCGATTCTACACACTTTATAGAACACGTCACACATTTTCTTAGCATACACGTCTCATACACGTTACACTTTTTTTTTTTTAATAACTTAATCTTTATTAATTTTTAGAAGCAAGAGTTGTTGAGTATGTTGCGTTGGAGAAGTATGAGAGGGGGCATAGTACAACAGTGAGAGAGTGACAGGAAAAGGTGTCCACGGGCTGATGGAGTGTGTTGGACGGAAGCTGGTGGATTCTCCAGAATATTAAAAAGGAGGAAAATATTATAATGTGGGTGTCGGCTCTCTTCACTCCAGGGACGACACTGTAAAGGAGGACACGACACCCGGTGCCAACTCCACTTTACTGCATGGCGGAGATCTCCTTCCCCTCTCCAAACCTAGAACCAGAAGGGTGTGCAACACCAGTACCGGAACTTCACATCTACAGAGGAACGATAGGACGTATCCAGGTCACGATTCACAACCGCACGTACAGACGAGATTGGTAACACTTTCTCCACAGGTTATTAGGATCAAGTACTTCATTGACAGTAGACTCACTCCTACACCACGCCCAATCAATCAATCAATCATGTGCAGTGCCGGAAAGCGTGGGCGGATGTTAAATATCAAATTTCCAAGCTTTAATAACGTACTTTAATAACAGCAGATGGAAGATGTATTCAATCAATCAATCATGTGCCATGCCCGAAAGCGTGGGCGGTCATGATTTGCCATTTCACTTGATCACCAGAGTCGTGGATCAGGTCAGTGTTCCTGTCTCATCCATGCCATGTGGCCAAGCCATCCAGGTATTTTCCTCTCGGTCTTTCTCTTGGTCTGTTCCCCTCGATCTTGCCAGTTGTCACTAAGTTCTCCAACCCATTTCTTCTCATAACATGTCCAAAAAATTTTGACTGTCTACGTCTAATTTCTCTAATCAGTCTTCTTCTTCTTCTTCGTTCATCCGGAGTTTTTTTTCCGGACGTGATTGCGTTGTGCCTGTCCACAGCAGAGCTGCGTTCTTGCGCCGTTAGGCCGACACATCCGACTTCTGCGGGCATTTATTGACCGGGTTAACCTTCCCGGGGGTTTCTTAGGACGTTTGGCTCTCACTGTTGTGGTGTTATCCCCCATCCCAGCTGGCCCATATAGAACAGCCAAAGACATCCTGGTCAGCCCTCAAGGGAAGGCAGGAGCAGACCATGGGCATTCCCCGCCATCCAAGGAGGCTTCCATACTTGCAGAGCCAACACACAGCGCTCTGGTACTGGGCTCACCCAAGGAATCGTCACGTCCTGCACATGGCTGCTTAGCCTCACTTCCGTATATTGGGCCTTCCATTCACCATAGGCTGTTCTTCCGGAAACCAGAAGTATGCAGTCTGCAGATGACATCCACACAGTGAGCTTTCGATTCGGACTTTCCACATAATGGATTTGCTATCCAAGCAATATTCCATTTCGTGCCACTAGGACACTTTTTCCACCTTTTATGAAGCCCACACAGTGTGCTTTCGATTCGGACTTTCCACATAATGGATTTGCTATCCAAGCAATATTCCATTTCGTGCCACTGGGACACTTTTTCCACCTTTTATGAAGCCCACACAGTGAGCTTTTGGTTCGGACTTTCCACGTAATGGATTTGCTATCCAAGCAATATTCCATTTCATGCCTCTGGGGCGCTTTTGTAACCGACATACCTGTGGTATGAAGTGCGGCAGTCTAAATACTTCTTCATGCACCTTTAAATGTCAACCTGAATGTAGTTAAAGTAAGCTGCAGTCAACTTGAGCTTGTTGATATCTCCATAGAGCTTGTCCTCAAATGAAGCAGGTGTGGGCCAAAATATCTTTCTCTGTTCTGCATATATTGGGCACTCCTGCAGCAAATGTTTAGCTGTCATTTTACCAGTTCCACAATTGCATTCATCGGTATCTCCTATCTTTAGTTTATTGAACAAGTGGTATTTCAGCCTGTTATGTCCTGTGCGGAGTCTGAAGATTGCTACTTGTTCTCTTCGGTCGAGTTTGTAATATGCATCATCCTTCTGGTGACCTGGATGCTCTGATTCCCATTTGGTTCTATAAGTGCTTTTTATCAACCTCTTTGCCTCATTATAGGTTATGTCTATGTCAGGCTGTGGTAGTCATCCGCCCTCTTTTGCCAGTCTGTCAGCCTCTTCATTTCCAGGTATACTGCAATGTGATGGTATCCACTGTATTACAACTTTTTTGGATTTCTGGCATAGACCATGGAGTGCTGCTCTTAGGTCAGCTATTTCTGTGCTGTAATTGCTCTTCAGTATTGAGACAGCTGACTTTGCATCTGTAAAGATAGCTATTTGCGTCTCTTTATTTTCCTCCATCAAGAGCATTTCTGCTGCAGTTTTCAGAGCCTCTACCTCCGCTTTGAAGTTACTTGAAAACTTTCCAGTTGCCACTGAATGTGTTTTTTTCACTCCATTTTTTAAATTTAGGAGAATTCCTCCTCCTCCATTCTCTACTGAATTTTTGGCTGATCCATCTGTATATGCATGGGTCCAATTGCTGCTTGGGTAATGTTCTTTTATGTAGTTTAGGGTTATTTCTCTTCTTTCGGTTTCATGCTGAGTGTTCTTTTTCTCAATACCAGGAATGTTTTCTATCATCTCAGGCAGTAGCTGCTGTCTCCAAGCTGGGAACTTGTCTGCATTGTAAATGGGTTTGACTGTTGATATGTTAAGTATGGGATCTGCCCTAATCTTTCGTTTTGCAGTTTCTACAAAGTTGCTACGCTTCAGTCTTCCCTTTCCAAAACCACTAAACCTTTTATACATAGGGTGGTCTGTCAATCTTCTAAATTTTTCAGCTTGTTGCTGGGCTCTGCTATCTCTTCTATCCTGCATTGGTTGTAAACAAGTGATCTTTTCTAGTTCATTAATAGGCGTTGTCTTCAGGCTTCCAGTTATGATTCGCATTCCTTGATTTTGGACTCTGCTTATTTTGTTAAAGTTTGACTTAGCTGCTGTTGCAAAGCTGCAATGCCATATTCCAGTACTGGCCTCACCCGTCCAGTATATAACTTCTTGAGAACTTTCTCATCTGCTCCCCACGTTGTACCAGCAAGCTTTTTCATGATTGCCATTCTTTGCCTTGCTCTTGTTCGATTTTTCTCAACCTGTCTTCCATGTCAGGCGACGATCAAAGGTGACTCCTAGATAGTTTGGATTTTCTTCATGGCGCAATATTTTTCCATTCAATACCAGCTTAGGTTGCTGAGTTTTAGTTGAGAGGGAGAATACTGTGCATGTTGTTTTCTCCTCACTTATCTTCACTAGCCATGATTTTGACCAGTCCTCTAGCGCTAATAGGGCTTGCTGTATTCTGCTGTTAGCTGTACTAATATATTCTTCAGATGTCCATATGGCTAGGTCATCTGCAAAGGATGATGTGTGTACTCTGGCTGGAAAATTTTCCGTGATGTCGTTTATATATGCTAGGAATAATGTTGGTGAAAGAACTCCTCCTTGGGGGACACCTTGCTCCAACAGCATCATTTTGCTGGTTTGTCCTTGTACTTTTGTCCTGGCAGTTCTGTTCTCAAGGTAGTGGCTGATCCATTTGTACATTTTCCCACAAACATGCATTTTTTGCAGTTTTACTTTCAGTCCTTCCTTCCATACTTTATCAAATGCTTTTTCTAAATCTATCCAGACCGCTAGTGTGTGCTTTTTCTCTTGGAAGGCATCCTCTATTTCCTGAGCTATATAGGTTATTTGATCTTCAGTGGATCTGTACTTTCTGAATCCTGCTTGGTGAGGTGTTAAGAGTTGGTTTTCTTCCAGATGCCATGTTAGCCTGCCATTGATAATGCGTTCCATTAATTTTCCTACACAGCTAAGAAGACTGATAGGTCGATAGCCATTTGGTTCTTCCAGGTCTTTTCCTTTCTTTGGGACTGGTATTAGTATAGCTTCCTTCCATGCCTGTGGGACTATTCCCCTCTTCCAGCTGTAATTTAGGACTGCTAGTAGTTTCTTTTTTGCCTTAGTGCCTAGTCCTATTAGCATTTCATTTGTGATTCCATCCTTTCCTGGTGATGTCTTCTTTTTTAGGGTATTCATTGCCTGTTCCATTTCTTCCATTGTTAGATTTGCCATCATATATTCTGCTGCTGTCTCTGTATATCTATGATGTATCTGTTTATCTTTGATCGCTTTCTTCTGTTCGGCTGTAATATCAATGTGGTTTGCACTGGCATAGTGTTCCATTAGTGCATTTGCAGCCTTTTTTCCTGTAAGCAAGGCATTTCCTTGTTTAATTGTTATTTGTTTGTTTCTAGGTCCTTCATTGTTCATGGCTTTCACTAGTTTCCATAGTTTGTTTCCATCCCTGTCAAAATTCAGGTTTTCTGTTTTTTTCCTCCAACAATCTCTTGTTGTTTGATTTACTGTTCTTTTATATTTTGCTGAGATGGCTTTGAGAGAGATGTTCGCTTCAGTTGTTTGTTCTCTCTCTGCGGTCTTCCTAGCATCTTCAACTTTGTCCTCCAAAATTTGTAGTTCCTCAGTCCAGTATGGTTTGTAATTTTTCCTCGCTCCTCTAGGAATAGACTCAGTGGCCGCCTGTATTATTGCTCTGTTTAGACTTTCCACCATTTGCTTCATGTTGCCATATAGTGTATTTATGTTTTCACAATATTTGTCTGTTAGTATGGAAAATCTGTCCCAATCTGTTCGTTTGTAATTCAAACGAGGCAAAGGCTTTTGCTCCTGTGGAACATACTCCATATTTATTAAAGCTTGATTGGTCTGTGGTCACTACCTGCTAATTGGTCAAGCACATGGCGATCGATTTTGTGGAGGATGTCTCCTGTGCAGAAAGCTAAGTCTGGAGTAGAAGTGGTAATCCATCTTCTGGAGTAGAAGCTCGGTGTGTCATCCGCTTTGTTGAGTAGATGGAGATTTGAGTCTATTTCCCAGTCCTCCACTTCATCTCCTCTTTTGTCAGTATCTGGGTATCCCCATCTTTCTGAGCGGCTATTAAAGTCTCCGACAACAATGCAATTTGTGTCAGTTATTTCCATGTTTGAGAGTGTAAGATCCTTATCTGCCGGGCTATACAGATTGTAAATTCTTATTTTCATGTCCTTTATCATTATATCAACACCTATAATTTCCGTTTGGTTGTCAGAGATCACAGATACTTCGCTGCAAGGTATTGTATTTCGTGTAAGTATTACAACTCCTCCTTTGCGTCCTTCGCGGTCGAAACGTGTGGCCTGATATCCCTCGACTGAAAATGTGCGATTGGCGTTGAGGTGTGTCTCTTGAATGCATGCCACATCTATTCTATCTTTATGAAGACGCTGTGTTAGGGAGGCTTTCTTGTTATAAACTCCTTCTGCATTCCATTGTAGTATGTTGAGAGTCCGGGGTGTTTGGTCAATAGCTCTTAACCTACTCCTCTGTGCCTTGATTCCACAGCACAGGGGAAGGTGACCACCAGTAGTCATGGGTGGACCCCCTCGAGGCAGGGGGCCCGGCACTATCACCGCCTGATGGGACTTCACAGGATTAGCACCATAACGATTAATTTTCATCTGTGGCATCATGAAATGATAAAGTTACGTTGCACTTCTTTGTCAAGCCTGTGGCTCAGTACATCCGATTTCGACAAGCATTTTTCGGGATGCTTTCCCTAGCCTTTGACTGTCCCCAGTCTACCTACAAGGCAGCAGGTTTGTGCGTCACTTCGTCTGGTCCCTCTCCCTTGACCTGTCCGACATGGGTGACCCTACCAGTAGCTGTGCTACCGTCGGCATAGCTCTTGGGGTCATTGGAACGCTCAAGCCCCTCTACCTCGTCAAGGTGGACGCACGGCAGAGGGGCTCTAATCAGTCTACGATGTTCATTTGTCTCCTGTAGTACTTGGTCATTGGTTTTTCTGTCTGTCCATGGTATTCTTTGCATTTTCCTCAGAAACCACATTTCTGCAGCCATCAGATGCTTTTCAGCTTGACTGCTCATTGTCCAAGTTTCACATCCATACAAAAGAACAGGCTCTATGTATCCCCTCAACACTCTTTTTCTCGTTTCAATTGACATCTTTTTATTGGTCAGAATGTTTTTCATCTTGCTAAAGGCTACTTTCGCCATGGCACCATGGTACTTGACACCACGCCCAGGGGGAAGTTATCTTGGACAACACCAAGGCAAAGTGAGACATACCATGTGAGGTGAGGCATACCTTGTGAGGTGAGGCATACCTTATGAGGTGAGAGACATACCTTGAGAGGTGAGAGACATACCTTGTGAGGTGAGAGAGGTGAGAGACATACCTACCTTGTGAGGTTAGAGACATCCTTGTGAGGTTAGAGACATCCTTGTGAGGGAGAGACATACCTTGTGAGGTGAGACACACATTGTGAGGTGAGACATGCATTGCGAGGTGAGACACGCCTTGTGAGGTGAGACATACCTTGTGAGGCGAGACATACCTTGTGAAGTGAGACATCTTATGAGGAGAGACATACCTTGCGAGTTGTGACATACCTTGTGCGGCAAGATATACCATGTGCAGCGAGTCATACCTTGTGAGGTGAGACATACCTTGTGAGGTGAGAGACATACCTTGTGAGGTGAGACTTACCTTGTGGGGTGAGAGACATACCTTGTGGGGTGAGAGACATACCTTGTGGGGTGAGACATACCTTGTGCGGCAAGACATACCTTGTGAGTTGTGACATACCTTGTGCGGCAAGACATACCTTGTGAGGCGAGACATACCTTGTGAGGTGACAGAATACCTTGCAAGGCAAGGCATACCTTGTGAGGCGAGACATACCTTGCGAGTTGTGAAGTGTCTCAGCATGTCAGCAGTGATGTGTGGCAGCTGGAGCAAGGGACTGGACTTCTCGTCCAAGGCCTGGACAACCATCTGACTCAGTTTCATAAAATTCTCGATGGACTCCAGGCGAGGTGACTGACTCACTGTTGAAATAAACACATTGTTACTGGAGCACAAGTAGTGGAACTGGAGTACAAGTAATGGTACTAGAGTACAAGTAATGATACTTAGTTCACAAGCAATGGTACTAAGTAAAAGCAATGGTATTAGAGTACAAGTAATGTTACCATAATACAAGTAATGAGACTAGAGTATAAGTTATGTTATGAGATTACAACTAATAGTACAAGAGTAAAAGTAATAGTACAACAACAAGTAGAATTACTGTACAAGTCATGGTACTAGAGTACAAGTGAAAGTGCTAGAGTACATATGAAAGTGCTAGAGTACATGTAAAGGTGCCAGAGTACACACAAAGTTGCTAGAGTACACACAAAGTTGCTAGAGAACACACAAAGTTGCCAGAGTACACACAAAGTTGCTAGAGTACACACAAAGTTGCTAGAGTACACACAAAGTTGCTAGAGTACACACAAAGGTGCTTGAGTACACACAAATCTGCTAGAGTACACACAAATGTGCTAGAGTACACTAAATGTGCTAGAGTACCCACAAATGTGCTAGTACACGTAAAGATGCTAGAGTACACGTAAATGTGCTTGAGTACACACAAATGTGCTAGAGTACAAGTGAGGGTGCTAGAGTACAAGTGAGGGTGCTAGAGTACAAGTGAGGGTGCTAGAGTACAAGTGAGGGTGCTAGAGTACAAGTGAGGGTGCTAGAGTACAAGTGAGGGTGCTAGAGTACAAGTGAGGGTGCTAGAGTACAAGTGAGGGTATTAGAGTAAGCGTGAAGGTGCTACAGTATAAGCGAGGGTGATAGTTATTACAAGTGGGTGTGCTAGAGTACAAGTGAGGGTGCTAGAGTACAAGTGAGGGTATTAGAGTAAGCGTGAAGGTGCTACAGTATAAGCAAGGGTGATAGTTATTACAAGTGGGTGTACTAAAATACAAATGAGAGTGCCACAGTATAAGCGAGGGTGATAGTTATTACAAGTGGGTGTGCTAAAATACAAATGAGAGTGCTAGAGTACATGTGAGGGTGTTAGAGTAAGCGTGAAGGTGCTACAGTATAAGTGAGGGTGATAGTTATTACAAGTGGGTGTGCTAAAATACAAATGAGAGTGCCACAGTATAAGCGAGGGTGATAGTTATTACAAGTGGGTGTGCTAAAATACAAATGAGAGTGCAAGAGTACATGTGAGGGTGTTAGAGTAAGAGTGAAGGTGCTACAGTATAAGCGAGGGTGATAGTTATTACAAGTGGGTGTGCTAAAATACAAATGAGAGTGCTAGAGTACATGTGAGGGTGTTAGAGTAAGAGTGAAGGTGCTACAGTATAAGCGAGGGTGCTAGTTACAAGTGGGTATGCTAAAATACAAATGAGAGTGCTAGAATACAAATGAGGGTGCTAGACTACAACAAGTGGGTGTGCTACAGGAATACCAGTAATATGAATGCATCAGCTGACAGTTGGCTAATGTTAATTTCATATGATGAATAACAACACAAGCAATCAATGGAGTGAGTCGGTAAACTCACAGATATACCTCTTCCAGTCATAGCCATCGCAACAAGACTTGCACAAATATTGATCATGTCGTTGATCAGGTACGGACATTTCTTTAAAATATAGTGTTGATCTGTGGACAAGATGTGACACTTTTCATGATAATTTTAAGTACAGACATGTCTTTAGATTATATTTTATTTCTGTGAACCAGATTCCATATACTCATGTTGTCATAGAGCTGTGTTATAGCTTCCACTCACTGTCATAAAGTGTTGTTTTTTTTTTGCATTCACTCGCTCAGAACTCAAGCGTAGTCCATACACACTATTTATAGTAGTGATGGACTGAATTTTGTGTGTGGATTAGCTTTCCCTCTTAAAAGTGTCCCTCGCCATTCCACCTTCAGAGGTACCCGTAAGTTACGTCCCCAAGTCAAGGACGACAGGTCAGCATTTTAGTCCAGCTGTCCGGTGTAGGGGTTGAATAGCTTACCTCAGCATCAGCACACCGGATGTTTAAGAACACACCTTCTTGGCCATGCTGGCCTATAAAGTAGTTTTGTAGCTTCCACTCACTGTCATAAAGTTGTTATATCTTCTTCTCTCTGTCATTAACCTATTATAAATTTTCTTTTCACTGTGATAAATCTGTGTTATAGCTACTGCTCACTTTCATAAAACTGTTATAGCTTCCACTCACTGTCATAAAGCTGTGTTATAGCTTTCAATCACTGACATAAAGCTGTGTTATAGCTTCTACTCACTGTTATAAAGCTGTTTTATAGCTTTTGCTCACTGTCATAAAGCAGTGTTATAGCTTCCACTCACTGTCATAAAGCTTTGTATAGCTTCTACTCACTGTTATAAAGCTGTTTTATAGCTTTTGCTCACTGCCATAAAGCAGTGTTATCTTCTTCTTCTTCTGCGTTTGTCCAGAATGTTGTTTTAGACGTAATTGCGTTGTGCCTGTTTACAGCAGAGCTGCGATACTTGCGCCTTTAGGCGGACACATCCGACTTCTGCGGGCATTTGTTTATCGGGTTAACCTTCCAGGGTAAAAGCAGTGTTATAGCTTCTGCTAACTGTCATGAAGCTGTGTTATTGCTTTCATTCACCGTCATGAAGATGTGTTATAGCATCTTCTTACTGTCATAAAGCTGTGTTACAGCATGTGCTCACTGTCATAAAGGTGTGTTACAGCATGTGCTCACTGTCATAAAGGTGTGTTACAGCATGTGCTCACTGTCATAAAGGTGTGTTACAGCATGTGCTCACTGTCTAAATGTTCCTCAGGCTTATAATGCAGACTTCAGAGTGAACAAGGATGATATGAGCAAGACATGGATGCGTAATTAAAAACATCACTCGTGGGGGAGTGAATCAACAAAAGCAAGAAGTAGAACATTTCAGCTTTAACCATGACTACATACAGAGGATGACAACCCAGACACAGAGACGGTACAGTACAGGCTGTACGCCCAAACAGAACAAAAAGATATAAAAATAATTAATAAAAACATGCAGAGATATAAACACAGAAAAGTGTAAATAAGAGAGGATTAACAGGCAACTGCTAGAAACTAGCTACTCACCAATTTCTAAAGTATCTGGGGGTAGAGGCAACCTCTGGAAATGAGCAAGCAAGAGGGCACGAGCTTTTACACTGTATGCAAAACACAAGGGTCGTTCCTTGTTCTTTTCTTGAACATTCTGAAGTTCTTTGATAAGCTACAAATAATGAAGAAATGGCTTGAATACAGTTAAACACTTCATATTAAAACGTTTCCATTGTTTACAAGCTACATGACTCACACTCTGAGGACTTCAGAACCCTTTTTGTCAAATGAGTAGAGCCCATCCGAGAGGGACATCACTTGCTCATGATTTTGGGGTGGGTTGATGAGTGTCAGATCCCCTCTCTATCATGAACCTCTGTGACTTCAGGATGTAGGAGGTCACGCACACATACTTGTTCAGCTCGCTCTCACAGGATGTCCAATGGCATATAAAGAAACAAGGAAACTCCATGTAGGCCATCATCCATCTATTCCTCTCACACAACACCATGTTGTGCAGAGAAGTCCTCATATACTCCCATGCCTGTCATCCACCAGTGTGTTGATGAGCGTATAGTGGATTATCTGGCCTCCCAACCTGGACTCGCTGTGGATTCTTCTTCTTCTTCGTTCATCCGGAGTTTTTTTTCGGATGTGATTGCGTTGTGCCTGTTTACAGCAGAGCTGCGTTCTTGCGCCGTTAGGCCGACACATCCGACTTCTGCGGGCATTTGTTGACCGGGTTAACCTTCCCGGGGCTGTGGATTCATTCTCCTATCACCGAGGAACAAACTAATATGCCAAACTGGCATTAATGTCCCTTCTGTCTACTTCAGCAGCATGATCGCCTCATCCAGGCACGCACTTTAATGCCTATAATAATTCCTGCTCCATGTCTAACAATAAAACTGCATAGAAAAGGCTAAAGTAAGTAGAACATCACATACAACTACCAGAAAGAAGCAATGTTCTTTGGTCATGTTAGAAGAGAAGCAGTAGAAAATATTGTGATGACTGGAAAGTTCAGCAGTAGAAAATATTGTGATGACTGGAAAGTTCAGCAGTAGAAAACATTGTGATGACTGGAAAGTTCAGCAGTAGAAAACATTGTGACTGGAAAGTTCAGCAGTAGAAAATATTGTGATGACTGGAAAGTTCAGCAGTAGAAAATATTGTGATGACTGGAAAGTTCAGCAGTAGAAAATATTGTGATGACTGGAAAGTTCAGCAGTAGAAAATATTGTGATGACTGGAAAGTTCAGCAGTAGAAAATATTGTGATGACTGGAAAGTTCAGCAGTAGAAAACATTGTGATGACTGGAAAGTTCAGCAGTAGAAAATATTGTGACTGGAAAGTTCAGAATTAGAAAATATGACTGGAAAGTTCAGCAGTAGAAAATATGACTGGAAAGTTCAGCAGCAGAAAATATTATGACTGGAAAGTTCAGCGGTAGAAAATATGACTGGAAAGTTCAACAGCAGAAAATATTATGACTGGAAAGTTCAGCAGTAGAAAATATTGTGACTGCTTGAAAGTTCTGCAGTAGAAAATATTGACAACTGGAAAGTTCAGCAGTAGAAAATATTGTGACTATTTGAAAGTTCAGCAGTAGAAAATATGACTGGAAAGTTCAGCAGCAGAAAATATCGTGACAACTGGAAAGTTCAGCAGTAGAAAATATTGTGACTGCTTGAAAGTTCTGCAATAGAAAATATTGTGGCTGCTTGAAAGTTCTGCAATAGAAAATATTGTGACAACTGGAAAGTTCAGCAGTATGAAAATATTGTGACTTCTTGAAAGTTCAGCAGCAGAAAATATTATGACTGCTTGAAAGTTCAGCAGTAGAAAATATTGTGATGACTGGAAAATTCAGCAGTAGAAAATATCATGACTAGAAAGTTCAGCAGTAGAAAATGTGACAACTGAAAAGTTCAGCAGTAGAAAATATTGTGACAACTGGAAAGTTCAGCAGTAGAAAATATTGTGACTACTTGAAAGTTGAACAGTAGAAAATATTGTGATGACTAGAAAGTTCAGCAGTAGAAAATATTGTGACGATTGAAAAGTTCAGCAGTAGAAACAATGGGAAAGGTCAGCAATAGAAAATATTGTGATGACTGGAAAGTTCAGCAGTAGAAAATATTGTGACGACTGGGAAGTTCAGCATTATAAAATATTGTGGCCATGGGGAAAGTTCAGCAGTAGAAAATATTGTGACGATTGGAAAGTTCAGCAGTGAAAAATATTGTGATGACTTGAAAGTTCAGCAGTAGAAAATATCATGACTGGAAAGTTCAGCGGTATAAAAGGCAGAGGCAGACAAAGAGAAATTATGCTGGATGGCCTACGATAAAAGACACTGAGTAATAACATCAACAGAATTGATCCAGAACACCAAGGAATTCTGACGCACATGCTAAAAATTCCAATTGTGAACGTCAATATGACACACACTATGTTATATCGCATTATCTACATAACTTACAACAGGAAGTTCTTCATTGTCTGTTGGTCTCTCTATAATTTCTGCGTTGTGAGTACGGTCAAACTCACAAGATGCAGACAGCACCATAACTGCTCCTGTGAAAGGATGAAACAAATTAGTTTTCTTTGCAATGTGACCAGTCACTGCTGAAATAGAACAAACTGACAAAGATGATATATTTTTCTTAATTCCTCTTTCAAGTGGAATATGTCACACCTTCTTTTGTACACTCAAAGATCAATGTGTCCAGGTTCAGCATGCATTTGTGTCAGGTTTACGTTCTCTAGACATATTCCATCCAAGGTAATGGGTTTTCTGTCTTAATAATTTCCTTGCTTTCTGTTAATGCCGAATGTTGGGCGGCGACCACCAAACCTGACGCCCCACACTGTGCCATTGGCTTCAGGCAGAGGAGTGCAATTAGGAGTGTACAGGTCTTACCCTAGAGCGAGGAAATGCTACCTAAAGACAAAATGTTACAGCAGGGTTTACCAAGCCCTAAGCCTTGGTCGGCAGCTGGTCTAGGATGGAAGCTCCAACAGGCGGACAATTAGAGCATTGCTTTGCTGATCCAGCAACTTCTGCAGCTTGTCTTGTTCCAGACGTAATGGTGTCACCTTTCCTGTGGAGTAAACTAGGCAGGCCAAGAGAGGACTCGTTCTGCATGGACAACATGCGATCTCTAAATTCAGGCTTTGTATTATGGAGAAGCGTAAGTCCATTTTACAAACTATCATCTGTCAAGACGGCCAGGTGCCAGTCACAAATTTCCCTCCAAGGAAATGGCTTTCCGCAGCTGGGTGAATTTGGATTTCTTTTACATTGACCTGGGCTGCCAGGTTTACCCAGTCTGAAATGGGCACCATTTTAGTCAGGTCTCAGGCAGTAAAGGCAGCTAGCGAGACACTGACCACAGTACCCACCAAGTGTCCACTGGTCTAACATAATATGAGTCTACCACCAGATGCCTGATGAGACTTAAGATGTGTACAGGGAACCTTTTACCCTTTGACATCCTTAAATGATACAGTCTCCTGCAGTAGATAATAAAAAGATCATTTCTGCACAGTGCACAAACTCTGCATTACAGTTGAGGCTCTCAATGTGGGTATACCAGAATTATCACCATATGCCATGCCGATAAGCCTGGGCAGTCATGTTTCACCATCTCACATGATCACCAGAGTCGTGGATCACCTCTGTGTTCTTGTCTTGACCATGCCATGTGCCAAGCAATCCCGATATTTACTTTTTTTTTTTCTTTGCTCGCTCGCTTTGAACTCAAGTGTAGTCCATACACACTATTTTATAGTAGTGATGGACTGAATTTTGCGTATGGATTAGCTTTCCCTATTAACAGTGTCCCACGCCAAAATCCAAGCCCACTCCGACTTCATAGGTACTTGTAATTTACACCCCCAAGATAAGGACGACAGGTCAACATTTTAGTCCAGCTGTCCAGTGTAGGGGATGAACCCCTAACCTCGGCATCAGCACAACGTATGTTTAAGAACACGCCTTCTTCTAGATATGGATTCTTCTTTCCCCTTGTTCTTTTCCCCGTCCATCTTGCCATCAGAACAATGGCTACCAGCTGTTGCTGAATTGACTGATTTGCCTTTTCGGTTCATGAGTGCATTTTTCAGGAGACTCCTGGAAGTCAGCGCTGAAGCTACAGAGTTCATTCTTAATGCGACGTTTTCTGCGGATCACCCTGCGGATAGAGACAGAGCTGTGTGAGAAAACCTGGGTCAATGAGGTCTTTCTGGTGACTGCCGATTCCATCGACAATGAACTGTGCTTTTCGTGGAAGACTTTTGTGTTGGCATTCTGGTGGCGGCATTATGCACAGTGTACCTGTGCGGGCTGTTAGGGCAGTGGGGAGCATTTTGTGTGATATTCACTGGCATGGGAACGGAGCATAATGGGGATGACCCGTTGCCGTGAAGTTGAAACCTCGACTAACTAACTAACTAAGGTTAATGAAAGCAAAACGTATACAAATATAAAACAGAAACAGTGTCCTTTGGTCATACAATGAGACCAAAGCACTGGTATACATTGTGATGAAAGAACAGCTGCAGAAAGTGCAGGGGCAGACAAAGAGATATCATGCAGTATGGACTGAAATGTAGGCATGCAGGAAAACCATCAATCGAACTGATCCAGAATAGATCTGTGGAGATGAAGACTTATGTTAGTTGGAGCACGTGATTATGATGGCTGATGGTGGCACTGTAAAGTGTTGGACCTTCACATATTCTAGTTAAGTTAGTTACATATCCTTTACAGGATGTTGCAGTCAACCCCAGCATTTTTTTTTTACTCTTCGTGATTTCTTGGCAAATTTACGCTCAGTAGTTTGCCATTGCTATCTGAACAACCGGCACTTAAACCATTGTATGGGAAACCAACACAAGACGGTCTGCTTCCAACTGGCCCGCAGCTGTGTTTCACACGCAGCATGTAGGATTACAAATTGTGTCTGTAACCCCTTCACCACAGAGCAACCATTCTAGTAGGCATGGCATACTGAGGTGAGGTGGGCAGTTCTCTTGCTGACTTTCCTTCCCAAGCAGTTCCCAATGTATTTTATGAGGCTCGGTCGACACATGAGCCATAATGGTCAGATTCAATCATCCTGATTCTGCTGGGGATTGAACCCAACTACTGTGCCACCCAGCAAGCACACTAATCACTCTGCCACTATGGCTCCCTTTTGTGAGTAGGTTCTCCCATTTGAAATTTAGCTCTGGCAATGGTCTGTTCAGTCTGCTTTTAATTTATTTTCAACTGCTAAGTTACTGCAGCTGCTCGCTCGCTCCCTCCCTCCCTCCCTCCCTCACTCACTCACTCTCTCTCACACACACACATATATACACACATACATACAGATATCCATATATACACATAGATATACATAACAAAGAAACTCTCTCTCTCTCTCTCTCTCGCTTTCTAGCGAGCGAACAGAGTGACTCACTTTTTAAGATCATGTTTGGCGTTCTGTTGATGAAATAATAGTAGAGCTTGGTGGTGTCCAGCAACACCTTGTCCCCACTGAACTTGATGGAGCGGTACCACCAGATACCCTGTTACCATGGAATAAATCACAACATGATCACATCGCACCAGCTATCAACAACAGTAATCAGCACCTCTTCATTCTGTCATAAAAGTCCACACGACTTCTTCTATACATTTATTTTAAGACTAAGGAACGAGAGGATTGACTTCATTGCACCGGGTTTTATCCCATATGGCTTGTTCTTTTTCTGCAGGGCAGCCTGCCAAAAGCATCGCACAATGCACAAACTCCGTAGCTCCGGTGACGACCCCCAGGAGTCTCCAGAAAAAATGCACTTGTGAACCGAAAGACATAGCCTGGAATCGAACCCACAACCTTTCGAGTGTGAGTCAGACGGCTTGACTCTGTGCATTTATAAGTGGTGAACCCTTGTTCACACCTGAAGGCACAGTATTGGGTATATGGTGATAACAAGTCAAGGTTCCTTTTACATGTCTTGAGGAGGACTGGCTGTGTGTTGCTTGAGCCATATTTCTATAGACCAATCAAATGGCACTCATAGGTGATGTGGTGAATCATTGGTGATGTGGTGAATCGAATCATTGGTGATGTGGTGAATCGAATTATTGGTGATGTGGTGGATCGAATCATTGGTGATGTGGTGGATCATATCATTGGTGATGTGGTGGATCATAAGTGACGTGGTGAATCTTAGGTGATGTTGTGAATCATAGGTGATGTGGTGAACATCACAATGGCCGCCTTTACTTCCCAAGACATTTTCTGGTGCACATTTAAGGCAGGGTTTACCAGGGAACCTAGGTCCATTTTTTAACATTCTAAACCGCCTTACTGTGGCTCGAACCCCTGACCATGCAGGCAAGCGTCTAGCCACTCTCCTACGGCAGCTCCCCATTTATAATTACTGATGAAGAATCGACACAAACTGCACTCGGGATGAACCTGTAAGGGCTCAGGTACTTCCAGCAGGAGTCGGAGGGTGTGAATGCTGACCATCCCTGTTGCCAAATGGTAAGTTATGCGCTGGAACCGTCCTCACCTGTGCTCACTGTCATGAGCTCCACACTCAATTCACTGTCATGAGCTCCACACTCAATTCACTGTCATGAGCTCCACACTCAATTCACTGTCATGAGTTCCACACTCAATTCACTGTCATGAGCTCCACACTCAATTCACTGTCATGAGCTCCACACTTAATTCACTATCATGAGTTCCACAATCAATTCACTGTCATGAGTTCCACACTCAATTCACTATCATGAGTTCCACACTAATTCCCTGTCATGAGTTCCACACTCAATTCACTGTCATGAGTTCCACTCTCAATTCACTGTCATTAGCTCCACACTCAATTCACTGTCATGAGTTCCACAATCAATTCACTGTCATGAGTTCAACACTCAATTCACTGTCATGAGTTCCACACTCAATTCACTGTCATGAGTTCCATGATCAATTCACTTTCATGAGTTCTACACTCAACTCACTGTCATGAGTTCCACACTCATTCAAGTCACTGTCATGAGTTCCACACTCAATTCACTGTCATGAAACACTCAATTCACTGTCACTCAATTCTTCAAACTCTGTAACTGAGATGATTCACGGAGCGATAAGTCAGTATAAACCAAGCTGCCGGTAGTATATCCTCTGTCCATCTTGACTGCCTCATTGATAAATGCTTTCCATGCCATCATACCAGCCCTATTATTTCTCTACACCCTGGCTTGTCCCAGGTAATGTCGATCAGGTGCCTTCTCCACAATGAAGGTCAGCTGCAATGGATCTTCAACACTGTCTGTCTCTTGCCTTAATTGTACATTCTGTCTGACTGCTGTTTGTCATCTCTTGATGTTGTCTACCTCGCTTGCCCTCAACCTTTCCCGCCAGTATGGTTTTTATAAGAGAGTGGTGTCTTTTAACATGGCCAAAATAATTCACTTGCTATTTTTTTTAAATTTCTTTTATCAACTCTCTTCTCATTCTGTTTTTCTAGAACCTCCGTTTTTTTTGTTTTAATGTTTTTGTTTCCATGAAATACGACATATTCTTCTGTATATCCACATCTCCAGGGCGCCTCTATTCGACTTTCTAATTGTTTTATTATTGTCAAGGCTTCTATGTCATAAAGTCATGTTGAATATACATAACAGTTGACAATTCTCATTTTTAATGCGTTGTTTTACATTATCTCTAGACACATACACACGCATAATAAATATATAGTGGATAACAGACCCACACAAGTTCCTGAAGGTTAGAGGCCTCTACAAGTGGACGCCACTCGTGTCCACATGCCTACATCACTACAGCCACTATAAATATAGTGATGGATCTTTGGTTTTCTTCCTCATTCTAACATGACTACACCATTACAGCTACCATAAATACTGTGATCTTTGGTTTCTTCCTTATTCTCATGCTAACACTATTGACTGACTGACACCTTGCCGCCTTGACAGATGATAGTTTGTAAAATGGAGATATACCTCTCCATAACACAAAGCCTGGTCTGAATTTAGAGACCATGTGTTGCCCATGCAGCATGATCCCTCTCTCAGCCTGTCTAGTTTATTCCAGAGGAAAGGTAACACCAATACATCTGGAACAAGACAAGCCACAGAAGTTGCTGGATCAGCAAAGCAATACTCTAACTGTCCACCTGTCAGAACTTCCATCATTGACCAGTTGCTAACCAAGGCTTTAGGTTGCATTTCCTCACACGTGGGCTAACACCATTACAGGTACTATAAATATAATGATGGGATTTTCTTTTTCTTTTTTTCTTTCTCAATCTTTCATTCTCACAAACTTAAATGGCATCATTACAGCTACTATAAATATATTGATGGGATCTTTGGTTTTCTTTCTCAATCTCTCATGGCTACATCATTACAACTACTATAAATACGAGGCTATTCCAAAATCAACTTCTGATTGGCTGGTTAAAAATAAATCAGTTGCCATAACAACACTGTTCATTGCTTGCATCATTCAGCAGCCTTTTAGCTCACTACACATTAACCTACAGTCGCACTTCTTCAGTGGTCAACGAATCTCGAACGAATAAACATGGACACTGTTACTGTCTTTCCCACCAGCTGTGAAATATGTGGTGTGATTTGTTTTCTTCAAGCAGAAGGTCCAAATGTGACCGAGATTCATCGTCGATTGTGTCATGTGTACGGTGATAACGTTATGAGTGATAGTTCTGTGATGGATTGGTAGAGGAAATTCAGAGATGGGCGAAAAGATGTGCATGATGAAGGTGGACAAGGAGGACATTCATGTGTGACAGATGAGCTCATTCAAAAAGTCGACCAAGTTGTAGTGGAAAAGCGCCGTTTCACGATTTCAGATCTTTCTACAGAATTTCCACAAATTTCTAGGACTACTCTGTTTTGAATTGTCACAGAGAGGTTAGGTTACCACAAATTCTGTTCACGGTTGATACCAAAGCAACTGACTGACGTTCAAAAAGCTCAAAGAATGGGCTCAGCTTTGACGTTCCTTCTGCGCTACTGGGAAGAGGGGGATGCATTTCTCGACAGAATAGTGACTGGGAACATCCCAGGACGGAAACAAACATAACAACATTTTATTTTTAGTAAAACTTACCACAACTATCGGTAATATGACCATGAACACCAGAATATAGATTGCCAAAACCTGAAATGTACAGAACAATAAAGTTAGCCAGATCTTTGAGTGTTATATTCTGCATACAGTGGCAACAAAGGTGTGTCTGCTTGTGTGATTTTTTTCTACTTCTTTGTTCATCTGGAGACAGATGTCGGTTGCATTATGACTGCTCACAGCATGGTCACATATTTGGGCTGTTTTCCCCTCATTCTTTCTTACTCTCTCACCCACCCACACACACATATAAGTCAAGAGGTAAAGGACCTTTACCAGACTTTGTGGCATACTGAGTATATAAATCCTTATTTTAGAGACCATTTTCCCCTACTTTCATTTTTTGTTGGCTGAGTTGATCTTCTTTCCGTATCTTGACACTTGTACATGGTTGTTTGGATATTACAGCTGAAGTGGAGATCAGCATGGCCAAATGGATAAGAATGCATGCTCTTAAACTTCTAGTTTACCAATGCCGAAGAAGCAGGTTCAACCTCTACACTGGTCAGTTGGACTAAAATGTTGTCTTCTCACCCTTGACTTGGGGATGTAAATTACAAGTACCTGAGAAGTCAGAGTGGGTTCGCTTGATGTTGAGGGACAATGGTAACAGGGAAAGCTAGCCCACACGCAAATATCAGTCCAGTGCACTGGAAGTAGTAGCACGTGTATAGACTACACTTGAGTTCACAGCGAGCGTATGGGGAAAAAAAAACAGCTGGAGTTTTTCTAAGGGATGAGGTAGCCAGTTCCAAGCCAACCTTCCTTAGCTGCCACTTAAGACATGCATGGGAGGTTACAGTGTAACCGTTCCTTGCTTCCCTTAAGGGCCCCAGTAACACAATCAGCGAATTCATGACCTAATATATCAGACGTCCTTCAAATATCACAACCTACACCGTAGGTCAGCATGGCCGAATGGATAAAGACATGTGTTCTTAAACATCCGGTATACTGATGCCGAGGGAAGGGGGTTCAACCCCTACACCAGACAGTTGGACTTAAAATATGACCCATCGTTCTTGACATGGCGACATTAATTACAAGTACCTCTGAAGTTGCAGTGACCTGATGGTGAGGTACACAGTTAATAGGTAAAAGCTAATCCAACTGTAAAATTCAGTCCAGCACTACTAAAAGTAGTGTGTACGGATTTCGCTTAAGTCCAAAGTGAGCATGAACCAAAAAAAAAACCTACACAATTACCTGCCCAGGAAAAGTGATCATCTGTAACAAATAAAGCAGGTCAGCATGGCCGAGGGGTTAATCCTGCTTGCATTAACACTTCCTGTGTGTTGAGGCTGGGTAGCGCAGTAGTTCTCAACCGGTGGGGAATTTCCCCCACCCCCTGGTGGAGGAGGGGGAGATTTTTTAGGGTTTCCAGGGGGAATTAAGATTATTTCAAGATCGCGCTAATACAAGAACCGATTACTTGATATTGTTTTTTCTTCCATACTTTACAGTTCTGTACTTCTCGTCCTTCATAAATTTGTTTTATAACGTAAGTAGACCCGCAAATCACGTTTTATGTAGACGTTTAGGCTTGTTCTAGTATGTATTATTAAATTAGCTTCTATTTTTACGCATACTGTGTGTGTGTGTGTGTGTGGGGGGGGGGGGGGGGGGAAGATTTACAGGGAGGAAATACGAAAAGTGGGGGGGGGGGGGGGGGGGGGAACATTCTGAACATATGGTGAAGGGGTGCACGGGCAAAAAAAAAGGTTGAGAACCACTGGAGTAGCAGGTTCATTCCATACCCCGGTCAATTGGATTTCAATGCCGACTTCTCATTCAGAAAGCAATGGCACATTACTGAACGTACAATTGCCAAGAAAATCAACTTGGGGTTAATTACAGTGTCCTGTAATGGACATGACACATTTATGGCAAATAAGACGACCCACAATGGACATGAAACATTTTTGACAAATAAGACAACCCACAATGGACATGAAACACCCCTGACAAATAAGACAACTCACAATGGACATGAAACACCCCTGACAAATAAGACAACCCACAATGGACATGACACATTTATGGCAAATAAGACGACACACAATGGACATGAAACATTTTTGACAAATAAGACAACCCACAATGGACATGAAACACCCCTGACAAATAAGACAACCCACAAAGGACATGAAACACTCCTGACAAATAAGACAACCCACAATGGACATGAAACACTCCTGACAAATAAGACAACTCACAATGGACATGAAACACCCCTGACAAATAAGACAACCCACAATGGACATGAAACACTCCTGACAAATAAGACAACCCACAATGGACATCAAACACCCCTGACAAATAAGACAACCCACAATGGACACGAAACACCCCTGACAAATAAGACAACCCACAATGGACATGAAACACCCCTGACAAATAAGACAACCCACAATGGACATCAGACACCCCTGACAAATAAGACAACCCACAAAGGACATGAAACACTCCTGACAAATAAGACAACTCACAATGGACATGAAACACTCCTGACAAATAAGACAACCCACAATGGATATGAAACACTCCTGACAAATAAGACAACCCACAATGGACATGAAATATTTTTGACAAATAAGACCCACAGTGCCGGCTCCCTGGCCGAGAGGTTAGCAGCTTTCTCCGTTAATCCCAAATACTCTCGTGGTTGACGTGAGCACACGACAATTAGAAGTGGTTCGAGACGCGCCAGTGACTTATGAGAGTATGGAGCCAGTCACTCAGAAAGTCGTGGCGAGCTGATGAGCGTAACCTAGCCTATAAATCAACATACAGCTGAAAGATGCTGGTGTTGACCGCAATATCCTGAAACAGGATGGAAACGCGAAAAAAAAAAAAAAAAAGACGACCCACAGTGGACATGAAACATTTTGGACAAATCAGTTGATCCAAACACAAACTCTGAAAGCTTCCACAAGCCTCTGTGCTACACATACCCACATGGAGTTTTCTCGCTCCACAATCCACTTTGGTAAAGCAATTCCAAAACGTGTGGCTGAAAATAAAGTATTACCATACAAATATATATGTCAGTATACAAGAACTGGAATAAATAAGATATAATCATATAGTTAATGTCCCCGGGAAGGTTAACCCGGTCAACATATGCCTGCAGAAGTCGGATGTGTCGGCCTAACGGCACAAGAACGCAACTCTGCTGTAAACAGGCACAATGCAATCACATCCGGAAAAAAAACTCAGGATGAACGCAGAAGAAGATATAGTTAATGTTGTGAGTGGATGGTTGGTTGGTTGGGTTGGGTTGGGTTGGGTTGGTTACTGGTTTGGTGTGTGGGTAGGTGGTTGGTTGGTTTGTGGGTGGTTGGTTGATTAATTTGTTGCTCATCCTCTGGAAGACCAAGAGTTCCAGCTCTTAGGTCTAATACGGAGCACATCTTTTGACCAGGGATTGCACCTGTCAGAGTAAAGTCAGTGCACAGATGTCCCTCTTCCTGAAACACCACCTCCACGGGGGAGTGTGCTGCAGATCACTCGTTCCCCTCTCTAAGTCCAGAAACCCGTGAGATGTGCAGGACCAGTAATTCTGCTTCTACCGTTCATCTCCCAATGAAGCAAAATCCCTTCACCAAATCACATCAAGCCCTTTGAAGATGTATTCGTAATTGGTTGGATTTTGCAGCTAAAGTGTATGGGATGAGGTAGCCAGTGCCATGCCAACCCTGGCTAGTTGCCTCTGATGACAGTGATGATATTCTTTGCTTCACTTACAGGCCCTGGTAACACAGAGAGAGGGCAGAACCAGAACTTCACAACAGTGGAGGGCCATGGTGACACCTTGGTGATAGTGGAGAGCCATGGTGTTAAGTGGAGGGCCATGGTGACAGTGGAGGGCCATGGTGACAGTGGAGGGCCATGGTGACAGTGGAGGGCCATGGTGATAGTGGAGGGCCATGGTGATAGTGGAGGGCCATGGTGCTAAGTGGAGGGCCATGGTGATAGTGGAGGGCCATGGTGATAGTGGAGGGCCATGGTGATAGTGGAGAGCCATGGTGATAGTGGAGAGCCATGGTGATAGTGGAGGGCCATGGTGATAGTGGAGGGCCATGGTGATAGTGGAGGGCCATGGTGATAGTGGAGGGCCATGGTGACAGTGAGGGGAGAGCCATGGTGAAAGTGGAGAGCCATGGTGATAGTGGAGAGCCATGGTGATAGTGGAGAACCATGGTGATAGTAGAGAGCCAAGGTGATAGTGGAGAGTCATGGTGATAGTCGAGGGCCAAAGTGATAGTGGAAAGTCATGGTGATGGTGGAGGACATGGTGATAGTGGAGAGCCATGGTGATAGTGGAGAGCCATGGTGATAGTGGAGAACCATGGTGATAGTAGAGAGCCAAGGTGATAGTGGAGAGTCATGGTGATAGTCGAGGGCCAAGGTGATAGTGGAAAGTCATGGTGATGGTGGAGGACATGGTGATAGTGGAGGGCCATGGTGATAGTGGAGAGTCATGGTGATAGTGGAGTGTCATGGTGACAGTGGAGGGCCAAGGTGATAGTGGAGCCAAGGTGATAGTGGAGCCATGGTGATAGTGGAGAGTCATGGTGACAGTGGAGGGCCATGGTGATAGAGGGCCATGGTGATAGTGGAGAGTCATGGTGACAGTGAGGGGAGAGTCATGGTAATAGTGGAGAGCCATGGTGATAATGGAGAGCCATGGTGATGGTGGAAGGCCATGGTGACGGTGGAGGGCCATGGTGACAGTGGCGAGTCATGGTTGACAGTGGAGGGCCATGGTGATAGTGGAGAGTCATGGTGACAGTGAGGGGAGAGTCATGGTGACAGTAGAGGGCCATGGTGATAGTGGAGGGCTATAGTGACAGTGGAGAGTCATGGTGACAGTGCAGAGTCATGGTGACAGTGAGGGGAGAGTCTTGGTGGTAGTAGAGCCATGGTGATAGTGCGCACAATTTTTTTGAGACTCCTGGTGGGTGTCACTGGAGATACAGAGTTTGTGCTCTGTGCGACACATTTTGCAGGCCACTCTGAGAAAAGAACCTAGTCACGTAGAATAACACCTGGTGCACTGAAGTTGATCTCCTAGCTTTTAACCCCTTTTTAGGATCATATGTAGAGAATCTCAACACAGTGCATAAACACCCTAGCACCAGGTCCAAATATGTTAGTTAGTTAGTTAGTCAAGGTTCCAACTTCACGGCAAAGGGTCACCCCCATAATGCTCCGATCCTGTGCCTGTGAATATCACATAAAATGTCCCTCACTGTCCCATGTGAAGAGTGGAACAGACAGCAGTCCCGACAACCCAACAGCACGCACAGGCAAGTACATGCATAAGACTGCTGCTAGAATGCCAACACAACAGTACGCCATGAAAATTAGTTCATCATCGATGGAAGCGGTAGTCACTAGAAATAAGCAGCTTCACACACATTACTGCATAATGCAAAACTAACTAGTTCAGCAACCGGCCGTCGCCATTTTCTGAATATGCAGTTCACAAAACAAACAACTGTGAATAGATGTAAAAATGAAATCCATAGCTGAGAGTGTCACTCAAAGCACTCAACTCAGTTTCTGGGCGATGGAAGCATGGTCCAAATATGTATATACTAGAACTGCATATATGCCAACAATTACACACCTTCAGGGCCATCTGGGTTCCCAAATTCTTCCCAGTTCTTCCTGGACTCTTCATCTGTCAACCTGTGAATGAAAAGGTAGGGAGGGAGGATATGTTTTAAAACAGTCAATTCTTGCTTATTTTCACATACAACTACCCTACAGTTTAGGCAGCATTACATTCTTTAATCATACATTGTTAACACTATCTTTAAAAGAGCCTTTATTTAAAAAACAACAAAAAAACAATTGTGTTATCCTGAAACTATCTGCAACATAATTAATATTTGTCTTATAGTTTATGTGTGGCATTAGTGATCACGTCCGTCCACAGCCTTCTGTCTTATGTGCTGCCAATCATTTTTTTTGCTTGCTCGCTTTGAACTCAAGCATAGTCCATACACATTACTTCTAGCTGGACTGAATTTTGCGTGTGAATTAGCTTTCCTTATTTCCAGTGTCCCTCGCCATCAGGCGAACACAATCCAACTTCAGAGGTGCCAATCATTTCTGATGTCGATGCCACAGCAGGTCATGATGTCCAACTGTCCAGCATCTTCTCTCTTTGCTCATACTACCTCTCCTCCCCTCAAATTGTCATAAATGTCAGAATGCTCTCCCTCCCCTCATATTTTCATGAATGTCAGGAAGCCCTTCAGCTTTCCCTTTCTCATGATGCCCAAAGAATATTGACTGTCTTCTTCTGATGCAAGTAACCAATTCTCTTTATTAGTGCTTAAACTTCCAGTGCTCTGATGGCGGGGTAGTGGGTTCAAGCCATAACATCGGTCAGCTGGACTTAAATGATGACTTCTCATCCTTGACCAGAGAGCATACATTACAAGTACCCCAGAAGTTGCAGTGAGTTCGCCTGATGGCGAGGACACTGATAACAGGGAAAGCTAATGCATATGCAAAATCAGCCCTGTGCACTCCCTAGTTGTAGCAACTTCTAGTAGTAGTGACAGCACATGTGAGGAATACGCTTGAGTTCAAAGCGAATGGAAGAAAAAAACAATCTGTAATCCATTCATAGTTTTTTTTAAATTTCCTATGTAAAACCATATCCCCCGACTAAAAGATCATAACACTATGTTAATGACAATTTAACAAGGCTTTTTTAACGACTTACGCTGCATAAGCTTTAGCTATCCTCATAAACTTCTTGGGATCTCCGGTCTCTCTGTCTGGATGGAAGATCAAGCTCAACTTTCTATAGGCTCGTTTTATCTCTCCTGCTGAGGCACCCTGCCAAAAATACATGAAACATTAATTAACATGATGATGATGATATTCCTCCTCTTCATTCCTCTCTCAAGGGAAGCATGTCCCATCTAGTTAAACAGAGCTCTGTAGTTCGTCATCATAAAAACGAGTTACATTGCACTGTTTCGTCAAGCTTATGGCTCAGCACATCCGGTATTGAAAAGCTTATTTTCAGTTTGGCTTCCCTTAACCTTTGATTATCGCCAGTCTACCTATAAAGCAGCAGGTTTGTCTTTGTCTGGTCCCCATCCCCTGACCTGTCCCACACGGGTAACCCCACCAGTAGCTACACTACAGGCGGCATAGCTATTAGAGATCATTGGAATCCGCATACCCCTCTATCACTTCAAGGAAATCAAACCCACCCATTCCACCTGCATACACACACAAAGGAAAGGAGGGGTGTCTGTGATTCAATTTCAAGTAGAAGCTAGATACTTTTCTTCCAGTTTGACCCCTGAGGTGGCAACAACCTTACATAATCGGCACCTGATTTTTATCTGGAAAAATTCCTCTAGAGTAATTGTAATTTTAAGGCAATGTGCGGCAGGAAAAATAAAAAATTTGAGTCAGGTCGGTTATTTTTGGAATAGTTCATTTTTACACACCTTAGTATGTCTTCTATCAGAATCGGTACTTGTTTTTGTTTAAAAAATTGTATTTTAATACAATATTCATATTTTACTGAACCTACCCTAGGTGTCAAATTGTCTACTTACTGAAAATTGTTATGAAATTGACGTTTTTCAAACCATAGCAATGGCATCTGCGCAAAGAGGTAACCACATATCATACACCATTTTAATCGTCATGATCTCCCCTGAATTATTCATGAAGCTTCGAGATCGTGTAATTATGAACTCTCCTATATATAGCTGTTTCTTTCACCTCAACAATCTTCCAGAAACTGCCATATATGAAACATTACACACGACCGTAAGCAATGCGCAATTCCCATTGGCTGAAACTGATCACGTGGGTATCCAATTTTTTCCAACATGGCCATTTTGTTATGTTTACGCTTGGTGACCGATTGACACGCCGAAATGAAAAATGTCTTGTTCAAAGAAATTTAACATCCAGTCATCTGCTCAACGTAAGAAATCATGCAGTCAACAACTGGAAAATGCTCGTAAGCACCGAAAAGCCTACCAGAACGTCGTAAACATTACAGAAAATTCTGAATGATTCAACACCATTGTGTTCTTCTCAAAGTTGTGGAAGTGACTACTTTATTGCAGAAAAAACCCTAAGCCAATTTAAAAGAGACATGTGACCTCTAGCAAGAAGTATGTTTCTGTTGATGACAACATATACCAAAAACTGGAACACAGAGCAGTAGCAGTTTGTTCAGAAATGGATGAAATCATCAAAATGTTATGTTGTCCAGTATATAAAAATACTAATCTTATTTTTAAAACTGACAGCAAGAAAGCCAAAGGATTAGCTGTGCAGAGGTTTACTGCTCTTGTTGTGAAGAATTAGTTTGTGAAAGATACCTAGCTGCAAGAAGTAATGATGGGGAATGATCTTTTGCCATCAACAGCCAGTCTGTATATTCTGCATTAGTTTGTGGAATGGGTGCAACATTCAATAATTTTTTTTAAATATGAACCTGCAAGGTCTTCATCACAAAACATTTCACAACAAAGAGAATAAACTATATTCAAAATTAGAAGATCTGGAGAACACTGTTTTCTCTCAAATCGTAAAGTATATTCGACAGGTTAATGCACAGCAGTCAGGATGTTCTAGATATTAGTGTCAGCTTTGATGGCACTTGGCTGACTAGAGGCCACACATCCCACATTGAAGTTGGCTGTGCAGTGCATGTTCTTACAGAACTTTGCATAGATGTGCATGTTATGTCCATATATTGTCAAGTGTGTGAAGCCACTGGTAAGACAGTTTTCAGAGACAAACTAGATGAATTTGAAATATTAAAGGCAGAACATCTTCCAAATTGTGATAACAATTTCACAGGATCTACTGGAATGATGGAGGTGGAGGTTGCAAGGGTGCTGTTGCGATGGCCTGTGGCCCGTCAAAGCTTTGCTATACATCAATATTTTCTCATGACAAGATATTACTCACATGGCTCAACCATGACAAGCTAGAGAAATATCTTTTGCTAATTTTTGACAGGCTGACACTAAACTACTTAGTAGATGTGTGTCAGTAGAAACTCAGAATTCAAATAAGTGTTTACACATCTTGATCTGGGCTCGCTGTACTAAAGATAACTTTGCCTCACCCAAATGCATTTAGTTTGCAGTTGTAACTGCCGCAAGAGAGTTCAACTTTGGAGCTACTGCTGCCCAAGACTGCTCAGTTTTTTGCATTTTTTACAGGCCTGCATGTAAAGAGACTAGGAACATCTAGGATGCAGAAGAGAGTTAATGGTCAAGCCGTTTGACTCACACTCCGAAGGTTGTGGGTTTGATTCTGAGCCGCATCCTTCGGTTCATGAGTGCATTTTTTCTGAGACTCTGATGGTCGTCGCTCGAGCTATGGAGTTCGTGCTTTGTGCAATGCTTTTGGCAGTTCGCTGAGGAAAGAGACGGAGCCATATGAGATTTTTTACAAACGGTGCAATGAAGTCGACCCTGTTGACTTTTTTTTGAAAGTCAAGTAAGCTAAGAGACATAACAGTGTATGAGCTGCCAAACTGAAGAGAGAAGGGGAGCTGCATGCCCTGGAGGAGGGTCCTGCACATGCAGCAGAATTGTTCTAATTGTCACATACTGTTATAAACTGTTTTTCCTGTGTACAATAACTTATTTTAGCATTAAGATAACTTTATTAGTAAAAACAAAACATGAAAATAATTTCTTTTCCCCATTTTCTCATTTTGCCATTTTTTTTTTTACTTTGGTTAAATTTTTTCTCAAAAATTGTTAGTCAGATTATAATGAAACTTTGTACACTTATTCTTCGTTGTATTATTTACATTTTGACAAGAGCATTTGGGAAATTAAGTTTAAGTTTTTGTGCAGCAGTCAAAAAATTACAAAAATTGTCAAGGTAAATGTCGAAAATGTTTTTTTAAATTATGAAGAAAAAAATTGCCAGGTGATATCATTAAATGCTTCTGTAAGAATGTAAAGAGTATTTACGTACATATATACCTCAAATTTAGTCTGTACATTAAGAAATGACAGTTTTAGATCACAATTAAGAAATCCAATATGGCCATTGTTTATCTTGGTTTCCATAACAACCGTTAAGTGTAAAGTCAATTTGACAGTATTTTATCGATCAGCAGTCTTCAGTATCAAAGCTTATACCACGTCAGAACATAGAAATTAAATATTATAGAATTTAATTTGTTCTGCCTCACATCGCCTTAAAAAGCAAGTTCAAGGTATTCACATAGTAGATGCTATTGGAGTGTCAATTGTTAGCCATTCACAAACTCTAGGTAACGGTATAATGATGTAAGATGGTCAGTTTCCCTCCTCACTGCCCTTCCTTCACTGAAAATTCTCAGAAAGGTCAGAACATTTATCAGCATAATTGTTATGAAGCTTGGGTTGAAGAGGATGGCATGAAGGAATATCATCAGTATAAATGATAGAGACATAAAGGCATTCTCCAATGTGTATGGCACATGATGATGATGATGGGTTGACCGTCAGTGCCATGCCAAATCTGGTATGTGCCATCTTATGGCAAACTTAAGAGTCTAACATCATACTGAACTCAAGCATAGTCCCTACAAGTGTTACTACTTCTAGTGCACTGGAGTGATTTTTTATGTGGATTAGCTTTTCCTATCACCAGTGACCTTCACCATCAGGCGAACCCACTCTGATTTCTGAGGTACTTGTAAGTCCCCAAGTCAAGAACTAGACATTTTAGTCCAACTGACCACTGTAGGGGTTGAACCCGCTACCTCAGCATCAGCACACCGGAAATTTAAGAGCATGAGCTTATCCATTCATTCATGCTGAGATTCTAAAAACAGGATAAGAAATGTTTTGTTAACAAATTAAACCATAATTAAAATTATGTTTGTGTATTATACTTAATGTAACAAAGTGAGACAGGATTTTTAAAAATGACCCCACTAACAAAGCATAATGAAAAGTATGTCTATGAAGGAGCATAAAATAACAAAGAGACAGGATAAGAAATGATAAAGTCAAAATCAAAGTTTAAACACCAGTGTTCATAAAATATGCAGGTTAAATAGTTTGACTATTTATCATGACTACACTAGATGAGACCGGCTCTGTCTACGTTTGAAACACAGCTGCAGGCGATTTGGTTGCAAAATGCCTTGCATTGGGTTATATAAAATGGTATGAGTGCCAGTCGTTCAGAAAATAATGGCAAACTACTGAATGTAAACTTGCCAAAAAATCACAAATAGCCAAAATATGCTCGGGTTGACTGTGACATCCAATAAGGATATGCAACTAATTTTAACAATAGATAAGAAGCTGAGGTGGCAGAGTAATTTGTGTGCTTGTATGCATAGACAGTGGTCTGGGTTCAACCCCTGGTAGACGTAGGATCATGTTTCCCAACCAGTGTAGCCCTGCGTTCAACCCAGCATCATACAAATTGACCAGTTACCTTTCTCTCATAATTTTTCTGCTTAGACAAATCTAAGAAAGTTATGAAAATTGCCTGGCACCATTTACAATAAACATTCTCAAAGTAATAAAAGCACAACATTTACCCGATCAATGCCCAATTCAAAGAAGGGATCGTACTCCACATAATCAAGTTGTATCATCGACACCTTCCATGCTAACAGAAGGAACACAACCCATCCAACACCGAGGACAATTTTTCTGAAATTAATCAACAGGAAAAATAATCACTTTATTAAAATACATTTACTACAGAAAGACAATAAACACAATGTACAAAAAACCTGGGATAACTGAAATTAAGACAGAAAAAGGTAACGTTACAGTTAATGTCTTGTTGCAGAGAATGACACAGGCAGAAATTACCAGAAAAATACTCCAAGACTGCCCCAAATACAATATGTCTAGGCAAAGTTGCTGGCCAAGAGAAACATTAGTGGATTATAAACTTTATAGACCATTAAGTGAACTGAAAAAGACAGTGAAGTTTATACAAGAGACAACATTGCAGATACAAACAAACAATTTCAAATTTCAAGCTAATGAAAGAAGATGAAGAAAACAAGAAAAATAAACCAAAACAAAAGATTTCTTCTTTGTGCACCATCAGACATCAAGCTGAATATATTTAAAGATAACAGCAGTCCACTTGAAGTTGTTGATATCTCCATAGAGATTGCCCTCACATGGATCAGGTGCAAGCCTAACCACATTTTCTCTATTCTGCATGTCGGACACTTGCAGCAATATTAAGCTGTCACTTTACCACAGTTACATTCATCAGTATCTCCTATCTTTAGTTTATTAAGCAAGTTGTATTGAGTTGAGTCAAAAATGACATCACAGCAATCAGGACATTCCCATATGTGCTCCATCCTCATCTTCAACAGTCAGTGAAGAGTTCCAATACTAATGGTTCTAGTTGTAGTCTGATTACGCGTCCGTTGTATTTCAGCCAGTTGTGTCCAGTGCCGAATATGAAGATTGCTATTTGTTCAAAAAGATGAACCCACAGAAAGAAATAATGAAAATAAAGAGAAGGAATAAAGAAATATAATAACTCGGCCAGCCAAGAGGAAAGAAAGCTCTTCTGGAGCGTAAGATGTGCCCAGAAAATCAACTTGTGGTTTGGGGTGATTGCAAAGTCCTGCAAAGGACATGCACCATTCATTTAAAATAATGAGTTATTACTTATTACTGTTGGTTTAAAATCATGAGTTATTACTTACATTACTGTAAAATGAGTTATTACTTACATTACTGTTGGTTTAAAATCATGAGTTATTACTTACATTACTGTTGGTTTAACATCATGAGTTATTACATTACTGTTAGTTTAAAATCATGAGTTATGACATACATTACTGTTGGTTTAAAATCATGAGTTATTACTTACATTACTGTTGGTTTTATAGTGGCTTTTTCCTTTGTGACAGCATCTCGTTTTGTAACACACTGTGGACACTGGCACTTTCTAGTTTTGTCTTCAGGACCTGCAGAATTTGTAGCATGAAAACATCACATTTACTGAACATTTTTGAATCTATTCACTGAACACTTTAGAGAACACTAAACAGACGTGTAGCATGAAAACATCACATTCATGAGCACTTTAGAGAATACTAAACAGATGTGTAGCATGAAAACATCACATTCACTGAGCACTTTAGAGAATACTAAACAGATGTGTAGCATGAAAACATCACATTCACTGAGCACTTTGGAGAACACTAAACAGATGTGTAGCATGAAAACATCACATTCACTGAGCACTTTGGAGAATACTAAACAGACGTGTAGCATGAAAACATCACATTCACTGAACACTTTAGAGAACACTAAACAGACGTGTAGCATGAAAACATCACATTCATGAGCACTTTAGAGAATACTAAACAGATGTGTAGCATGAAAACATCACATTCACTGAGCACTTTAGAGAATACTAAACAGATGTGTAGCATGAAAACATCACATTCACTGAGCACTTTGGAGAATACTAAACAGATGTGTAGCATGAAAACATCACATTCACTGAGCACTTTGGAGAATACTAGACAGACGTGTAGCATGAAAACATCACATTCACTGAGCACTTTAGAGAATACTAAACAGATGTGTAGCATGAAAACATCACATTCTCTGAGCACTTTAGAGAATACTAAACAGATGTGTAGCATGAAAACATCACATTCACTGAGCACTTTGGAGAATACTAGACAGACGTGTAGCATGAAAACATCACATTCACTGAGCACTTTGGAGAATACTAAACAGACGTGTAGCATGAAAACATCACATTCACTGAGCACTTTAGAGAATACTAAACAGACGTGTAGCATGAAAACATCACATTCACTGAGCACTTTAGAGAATACTAAACAGACGTTTAGCATGAAAACATCACATTCACTGAGCACTTTAGAGAATACTAAACAGACGTGTAGCATGAAAACATCACATTCACTGAGCACTTTAGAGAATACTAAACAGACGTGTAGCATGAAAGCATCACATTCACTAAACACTTTAGAGGTGACAGCTGGTCTGGTTCGCAAGATCAGTTCCACGTCTAGCGTTCGTTGTCTCGGATGGCTGTGTGAGGTCCATCAAAATGGGATCTTCCCAGCCAACGCAAGTTAGCAAGGCAGGCGTTTCGAGAATGTAACCGCATCGTGCAGCCAGGGTCGTGGTTTGAGCGGGCAAAAGAGCAAATTTGTACGACCGTTCGACAAAGTCTCGATAAGCACCCACTCTCTCTCAATGAGTAGTGGGCCTGCAGTCAGTAAAATGGTATAGCTTTTCGGTCAGTCCTGCCGGCGTAGCTTGAAAGCTCGTCGGTAGGCGTCCAGTGGTTTTGCATGTATCACCTTGTACCGGGAGGGCGCGCTTTAGCGATGCTACTCTTGGCTTGCGTGTGCGTGAATAGTCCATCTGTCCGATAGATATCTGGTTGATCCTGCCAGTAGTCGTATGCTTGTCTCAAAGATTAAGCCATGCATGTCTAAGTTCACACTGTCTCACGGTGAAACCGCGAATGGCTCATTAAATCAGTCGAGGTTCCTTAGATGACACGATCCTATTTGGATAACTGTGGCAATTCTAGAGCTAATACATGCTTACCAAGCTCCGACCCTCGCGGAAAGAGCGCTTTTATTAGTTCAAAACCAATCGTCGTTGCCCTTCGCGGGGCGCGGCATTCCCACTGGTGACTCTGGATAACTTTGTGCTGATCGCATGGCCTTACGTGCCGGCGACGCATCTTTCAAATGTCTGCCCTATCAAATGTCGATGGCTCCCCCGATGTGTCTCCATCTTGCCGTGGTGGGGGAGCTTGCGTGTCCCATTGACCCCATCTGCTTGCCGATGGATGAAAACTACATATCGGACAGCTTATGGGATAGGGGCCAGACTAAGAGAGACACTTCTTCTTCTTCGTTCATCCGGAGTTGTTTTTTCGGATGTGATTGCGCTGTGCCTGTTTACAGCAGAGCTGCGTTCTTGCGCCGTTAGGCCGACACATCCGACTTCTGCGGGCATTTGTTGACCGGGTTAACCTTCCCGGGGGTTTCTTAGGACGTTTGACTCTCACTGTTGTGGTGTTATCCCCCATCCTAGCTGGCCCATATAGAACAGCCAGAGATCCTGGTCAGCCCTCAAGGGAAGGCAGGGGCAGACCATGGGCATTCCCCGCCATCCAAGGAGGCTTCCATACTTGCAGAGCCGATACATAGCGCTCTGATACTGGGCTCACCCAAGGAATCGTCACGTCCTGCACATGGCTGCTTAGCCTCACTTCCGTATATTGGGCCTTCCGTTCACCATAGGCTGTTCTTCCGGAAACCAGAAGTATGCAGTCTGCAGATGACATCCACACAGTGAGCTTTCGATTCGGACTTTCCATGTAATGGATTTGCTATCCAAGCAATATTCCATTTCGTGCCACTAGGACACTTTTCCACCTTTTTATGAAGCTCACACAGTGGGCTTTTGATTCGGACTTTCCACGTAATGGATTTGCTATCCAAGCAATATTCCATTTCGTGCCACTAGGACACTTTTCCACCTTTTATGAAGCCCACACAGCGAGCTTTCTATTTGGACTTTCCACATAATGGATTTGCTATCCAAGCAATATTCCATTTCATGCCTCTGGATCTTCATGCACCTTTAAATGTCAACCTGTATGTAGTTTAAGTAAGCTGCGGTCAACTTTAGCTTGTTGATATCTCCATAGAGCTTGTCCTCAAATGAAGCAGGTGTGGGCCAAAATATCTTTCTCTGTTCTGCATACGTTGGGCAATCCTGCAGCAAATGTTTTGCTGTCATTTTTCCAGTTCTACAATTACATTCATCGGTATCTCCTATCTTTAGTTTATTGAACAAGTGGTATTTCAGCCTGTTATGTCCTGTGCGGAGTCTGAAGATTGCTACTTGTTCTCTTCGGTCGAGTTTGTAATATGCATCATCCTTCTGATGGCCTGGATGCTCTGATTCCCATTTGGTTCTATAAGTGCTTTTTATCAACCTCTTTGCCTCATTATAGGTTATGTCTATGTCAGGCTGTGGTAGTCGTCCGCCCTCTTTTGCCAGTCTGTCAGCCTCTTCGTTTCCAGGTATACTGCAATGTGATGGGATCCACTGTATTACAACTTTTTTGGATTTCTGGCATAGACCATGGAGTACTGCTCTTAGGTCAGTTAGTTCTGTGCTGTTATTGCTCTTCAGTATTGAGACAGCTGACTTTGCATCTGTGAAGATAGCTATTTGCTTCTCTTTATTTTCCTCCATCAGGAGCATTTCTGCTGCAGTTTTCAGAGCCTCTACCTCCGCTTTGAAGTTACTTGAAAATTTTCCAGTTGCCATTGAATGTGTTTTTTTTCACTCCATTTTTTAAATTTAGGAGAATTCCTCCTCCTCCATTCTCTATTGAATTTTTGGCTGATCCATCTGTATATGCATGGGTCCAATTCCTGCTTGGGTAATGTTCTTTTATGTAGTTTAGGGTTATTTCTCTTCTTTCGGTTTCATGCTGAGTGTTCTTTTTCTCAATACCAGGAATGTTTTCTATCATCTCAGGCAGTTGCTGCTGTCTCCAAGCTGGGAACTTGTGTGCATTGTGTATGGGCTTGACTGTTGATATGTTAAGTATGGGATCTGCCCTAATCCTTCGTTTTGCAGTTTCTACAAAGTTGCTACGCTTCAGTCTTCCCTTTCCAAAACCATTAAATCTGTTGTACATAGGGTGGTCTGTCAATCTTCTAAATTTTTCTGCTTGTTGCTGGGCTCTGCTATCTCTTCTATCCTGCATTGGTTGTAAACAAGTGATCTTTTCTAGTTCATTAATAGGCGTTGTCTTCAGGCTTCCAGTTATGATTCGCATTCCTTGGTTTTGGACTCTACTTATTTTGTTAAAGTTTGACTTAGCTGCTGTTGCCCAAGCTGCAATGCCATATTCCAGTACTGGCCTCACCCGTCCAGTATATAACTTCTTGAGAACTTTCTCATCTGCTCCCCACGTTGTACCAGCAAGCTTTTTCATGATTGCCATTCTCTGCCTTGCTCTTGTTCGATTTTTCTCAACCTGTGTTTTCCATGTCAGGCGACGATCAAAGGTTACTCCTAGATAGTTTGGATTTTCTTCATGGCGCAATATTTTTCCATTCAATACCAGCTTAGGTTGCTGAGTTTTATTTGAGAGGGAGAACACTGTGCATGTTGTTTTCTCCTCACTTATCTTCACTAGCCATGATTTTGACCAGTCCTCTAGCGCTAATAAGGCTTGCTGTATTCTGCTGTTAGCTGTACTAATATATTCTTCAGATGTCCATATGGCTAGGTCATCTGCAAAGGAGGATGTGTGTACTCTGGCTGGAAACTTTTCTGTGATGTCATTTATATATGCTAGGAATAATGTTGGTGAAAGAACTCCTCCTTGGGGGACACCTTGCTCCAGCAGCATCATTTTGCTTGTTTGTCCTTGTACTTTTGTCCTGGCAGTTCTGTTCTCAAGGTAGTGGCTGATCCATTTATACATTTTTCCACAAACATGCATGTTTTGCAGTTTTACTTTCAGTCCTTCCTTCCATACTTTATCAAATGCTTTTTCTAAATCTATCCAGACTGCTAGTGTGTGCTTTTTCTCTTGGAAGGCATCCTCTATTTCCTGAGCTATATAGGTTATTTGATCTTCAGTGGATCTGTACTTTCTGAATCCTGCTTGGTGTGGTGTTAAGAGTTTGTTTTCTTCCAGATGCCATGTTAGCCTGCCATTGATAATGCGTTCCATTAATTTTCCTACACAGCTAAGTAGACTGATAGGTCGATAGCCATTTGGTTCTTCCAGGTCTTTTCCTTTCTTTGGGACTGGTATTAGTATAGCTTCCTTCCATGCCTGTGGGACTATTCCTCTCTTCCAGCTGTTATTTAGGACTGCTAGTAGTTTCTTCTTTGCCTTGATGCCTAGTCCTATTAGCATTTCATTTGTGATTCCATCCTTTCCTGGTGATTTCTTCTTTTTTAGGGTATTCATTGCCTGTTCCATTTCTTCCATTGTTAGATTTGCCATCATATATTCTGCTGCTGTCTCTGTATTTCTATGATGTATCTGTTTGTCTTTGATTGCTTTCTTCTGTTCGGTTGTAATATCAATGTGATTTGCATTTGCATAGTGTTCCATTAGTGCATTTGCAGCCTTTTTTCCTGTAAGCAAGGCATTTCCTTGTTTAATTGTTATTTGTTTGTTTCTAGGTCCTTCATTGTTCATGGCTTTCACTAGTTTCCATAGTTTGTTTCCATCCCTGTCAAAATTCAGGTTTTCTGTTTTTTCCCTCCAACAATCTCTTGTTGTTTGATTTACTGTTCTTTTATATTTTGCTGAGATGGCTTTGAGAGAGATATTCGCTTCAATTGACTGTTCTCTCTCTGCTGTCTTCCTGGCATCTTCAACTTCGTCCTCCAAACTTTGTAGTTCTTCAGTCCAGTATGGTTTGTAATTTTTCCTCGCTCCTCTAGGAATGGACTCAGTGGCTGCCTGTATTATCGCTCTGTTTAGACTTTCCACCATTTGCTTTATGTTGCCATATCGTGTATTTGTGTTTTCACAATATTTGTCTGTTAGTATGGCAAATCTGTCCCAATCTGCTCGTTTGTAATTCCATCGGGGCAAGGGCTTTTGCTCCTGTGGAACATACTCCATATTCATTACAAGCTTGATTGGTCTGTGGTCACTACCTGCTAATTGGTCCAGCACATGGCGATCGATTTTGTGGAGGATGTCTCCTGTGCAGAAAGCTAGGTCTGGAGTAGAAGTTGTAAGCCATCTTCTGGAGTAGAAGCTCGGTGTGTCATCCGCTTTGTTGAGTAGATGAAGATTTGAGTCTATTTCCCAGTCCTCCAATTCATCTCCTCTTTTGTCAGTATCTGGGTATCCCCATCTTTCTGAACGGCTATTAAAGTCTCCGACAATAATGCAGTTTGTGTCAGCTATTTTCATGTTTGAGAGTGTAAGGTCCTTATCTGCTGGGCTATACAGATTGTAGATTCTTATTTTCACGTCCTTTATCATTATATCAACACCTATAATTTCCGTTTGGTTGTCAGAGATCACAGATACTTCGCTGCAAGGTATTGTATTTCGTGTAAGTATTAGAACTCCTCCTTTGTGTCCTTCGCGGTCGAAACGTGTGGCCTGATATCCTCTGACTGAGAATTTGTGATTGGCGTTGAGGTGTGTCTCTTGAATGCATGCCACATCTATTCTATCTTTATGTAGACGCTGTGTTAGGGAGTCTTTCTTCTTGTAAACTCCTTCGGCATTCCACTGTAGTATGTTGAGTGTCCGGGGTATTTGGTCAATAGCTCTTAACCTACTCCTCTGTGCCTTGACTCCACAGCACAGGGGAAGGTGACCACCAGTAGTCATGGGTGGACCCCCTCGAGGCAGGGGGCCCGGCACTATCGCCGCCTGATGGGACTTCACGGGATTAGCACCATATCGATTAATTTTGATTTGTGACATCATGAATTAAGTTACGTTGCACTGCTTTGTCAAGCCTGTGGCTCAGTACATCCGATTTCGACAAGCATTTATTTGGGATGCTTTCCCTAGCCTTTGACTGTCCCCAGTCTACCTACAAGGCAGCAGGTTTTACGTTGCACTGCTTTGTCAAGCCTGTGGCTCAGTACATCCGATTTTGACAAGCATGTATTCGGGGTGCTTTCCCTAGCCTTTGACTGTCCCCAGTCTACCTACAAGGCAGCAGGTTTGTGTGTCTCTTCGTCTGGTCCCTCTCCCTTGACCTGTCCGACATGGGTGGCCCTACCAGTAGCTGTGCTACCGTCGGCATAGCTCTTGGGGTCATTGGGAAGCACAAGCCCCTCTACCTCGTCACGGTGGACACACAGCAGAGGGGAAGAGAGACACAACCTGCTGCTCTGCAGGTAGACTGAAGATAGCAGTCAAAAGATTAAATCAGGTACACGAAGGCAGAAGACCTTGGTCCGGACAATACTCTAAGGCTCTGTCGAGGGCTGTGGCTGAACGCCTCGAAGCCACAAACCCTCGGATCTGAGAGCCGGGCCAATACCCACCTACCGAAAAATAGAGGTGAGATACTGAGCAAGCTACATGCTCAGGTCTGATACATGTTCGAAGGCTCTCAGCTGGGGGATATGAGGGATTCCCGGATGAGAGGGCTTGGCCGTTTCTCGCTCACTGCTGCACGCAGGTAAGGTGCTGAGCCGGCAGCACAAGTAGCCTACCTCGTGAGCGAGTACAAAAAGTCAGAAAAGTGCCCCAGTCGAATGAAATGGTTACGAAAACTGTCTGTATCTAACTCATAGAGAGTGTAGACAAAAGTGGAAAAACGTCTCAATAACACGAAATGGAACGCACGGCTAGCGAACCTATTGCGTGGTCCGAAGTCAAAAGCAAAAGCTTACCGAGTGGATGTCGCCCGCAGTCTGACCGTTCCTGGTGTGTGCTTGAGCGACCAGTGGCAAGCGAGATGCCCAACACATGGAAGTGAGGAACTGAAGCAGCCATGAGCAGGACGTGGCAACTCCTCGGGTGAGCCCAGTCTCAGAGCAATATGTGCCGGCTCTGCAATTATGGAAGCCTCCTTGGATAGCGAGGGAATGCCCATGGTCTGCCCCTGCCTTCCCTTGAGGGTTGACCATGATGTCGTTGACCGTTCTATCTTGACCAGCTGAGATGTGGGCGGCATCACAACAATAAGTCTAACGTGCCTCGAAACCCGAGGAAGGCTAACCTCATTAAAAAATGCCCGCCGAAGCCGGAAGTGCCGTCCTACGGGTGGCAAAATAAAAATTGGCACTACGCATTTACGTCCGAGTGAAACGTCTCATCCGAATGTCTCTCGTGCTAGGAACAGCTCTGACTACCCAGTTTCCGAATGCCGCTCTTGTTTGGAACAGCTCTGACTAGGTAGTTTTCCGAATGTCCGTCGTGCCTGGAACAGCTCTGATAGGCACAAAGACAAGCACATGTCCGAACCGAAAACTCGCTGAGTGGATACCGTCTGCAGACTGGTCTGGTTTGTGCGGGAACGGCCCGTGGTGAAGGAAAGCCCAATATATTGAAGTGAGGATTTAAAGCAGCCATGAGCAGGACGTGACGATTCCCTCGGTGAGCCCAGCACCAGGGCGCTATGTGTCGCCCCTGCAACTATGGAAGCAACCTTGGATGGCGGAAAATGCTATGGACTGTCCCTGCCTTCCTTTGAGGGATGACCGTTGTCTTCGACCGTTCCAACTTGGCCAGCTGGGTTGTAGATGGCACCGCAAAAGTGAGAGTCTCCCAGGAATGCTACCTGGTCAAAAAAGCACGCTATAGCCGGATGTGTTGGCCTACGGGTTTCGGCCCAAGGGCGCATAACAGACACACCGCAATCACATCTGAAAAAACACTCTGGATGAACGCAAAGAAGAAGAACACTTTAGAGAACACTAGACAGACATGTAGCATGAAAACATCACATTCAATGAATGCCATGATCCTATATCAGGTCATGGAGTGCTGACAGTGTAGAGTCCTGAGCTTCACTCACTTTGGCGTGAAGATAGGGCTCAGTTCACAGATTCACGCTTTGCAGGAAAAGAGCATGCGAGTCGCTGGGCAGAGGACAGCATCTCCTCCAAGCATCATTCAAGTTTGGACCCAGTTCGGGTTCGGACCGGCTGAAGCCGAATAATGGCTGTGGTAGAATCTCACCTTGCTGCCACTTTTAGTGTGAAAGCAGATATTTTAGAGATCCTATGTCGACAGAGTTTGAATGCAGATGTCGGCTGAGAGATTCTACGTCGACAGAGTTTGGCTGCAGATGTCAGTTGCAAGTATCTTATTGACATTGTTTTGAAATGATCTCGATGTGTTTATAGTGTTGTGAAGAAATTACAATGTATCAAAACTGTATTGTTGTTATGTTATACCAATTCCTTGTTGAATGGTGTCAGTCGTCACATAATGTGTATATCTTCTTCTTCTTCGTTCATCCGGAGTTTTTTTTTTCCGGATGTGATTGCGTTGTGCCTGTTTACAGCAGAGCTGCGTTCTTGCGCCGTTAGGCCGACACATCCGACTTCTGCGGGCATTTGTTGACCGGGTTAACCTTCCCGGGGGTTTCTTAGGACGTTTGACTCTCACTGTTGTGGTGTTATCCCCCATCCCAGCTGGTCCATATAGAACAGCCAAAGATCCTGGTCAGCCCTCAAGGGAAGGCAGGGGCAGACCATGGGCATTCCCCGCCATCCAAGGAGGCTTCCATACTTGCAGAGCCGTTACATAGCGCTCTGGTACTGGGCTCACCCAAGGAATCATCACGTCCTGCACATGGCTGCTTAGCCTCACTTCCGTATATTGGGCCTTCTGCTCACCATAGGCTGTTCTTCCGGAAACCAGAAGTATGCAGTCTGCAGATGACATCCACACAGTGAGCTTTCGATTCGGACTTTCCATGTAATGGATTTGCTAGCCAAGCAATATTCCATTTCGTGCCACTAGGACACTTTTCCACCTTTTATGAAGCCCACACAGTGGGCTTTTGATTCAGACTTTCCACTAATGGATTTGCTATCCAAGCAATATTCCATTTCATGCCACTAGGACACTTTTCCACCTTTTATGAAGCCCACACAATGGGCTTTTGATTCGGACTTTCCACGTAATGGATTTGCTATCCAAGCAATATTCCATTTCATGCCACTAGGACACTTTTCCACCTTTTATGAAGCCCATACAGCGAGCTTTCGATTTGGACTTTCCACATAATGGATTTGCTATCCAAGCAATATTCCATTTCATGCCTCTGGGTCTTCATGCACCTTTAAATGTCAACCTGTAAATAGTTAAAGTAATCTGCGGTCAACTTTAGCTTGTTGATATCTCCATAGAGCTTGTCCTCAAATGAAGCAGGTGTGGGCCAAAATATCTTTCTCTGTTCTGCATACGTTAGGCAATCCTGCAGCAAATGTTTTGCTGTCATTTTTCCAGTTCTACAATTACATTCATCGGTATCTCCTATCTTTAGTTTATTGAACAAGTGGTATTTCAGCCTGTTATGTCCTGTGCGGAGTCTGAAGATTGCTACTTGTTCTCTTCGGTCGAGTTTGTAATATGCATCATCCTTCTGATGGCTTGGATGCTCTGATTCCCATTTGGTTCTATAAGTGCTTTTTATCAACCTCTTTGCCTCATTATAGGTTATGTCTATGTCAGGCTGTGGTAGTCGTCCGCCCTCTTTTGCCAGTCTGTCAGCCTCTTCGTTTCCAGGTATACTGCAATGTGATGGGATCCACTGTATTACAACTTTTTTGGATTTCTGGCATAGACCATGGAGTGCTGCTCTTAGGTCAGTTAGTTCTGTGCTGTTATTGCTCTTCAGTATTGAGACAGCTGACTTTGCATCTGTAAAGATAGCTATTTGCTTCTCTTTATTTTCCTCCATCAGGAGCATTTCTGCTGCAGTTTTCAGAGCCTCTACCTCCGCTTCGAAGTTACTTGAGAATTTTCCAGTTGCCATTGAATGTGTTTTTTTCACTCCATTTTTTAAATTTAGGAGAATTCCTCCTCCTCCATTCTCTATTGAATTTTTGGCTGATCCATCTGTATATGCATGGGTCCAATTCCTGCTTGGGTAATGTTCTTTTATGTAGTTTAGGGTTATTTCTCTTCTTTCGGTTTCATGCTGAGTGTTCTTTTTCTCAATACCAGGAATGTTTTCTATCATCTCAGGCAGTTGCTGCTGTCTCCAAGCTGGGAACTTGTGTGCATTGTGTATGGGCTTGACTGTTGATATGTTAAGAATAGGATCTGCCATAAGCCTTCGTTTTGCAGTTTCTACAAAGTTGCTACGCTTCAGTCTTCCCTTTCCAAAACCATTAAATCTGTTGTACATAGGGTGGTCTGTCAATCTTCTAAATTTTTCTGCTTGTTGCTGGGCTCTGCTATCTCTTCTATCCTGCATTGGTTGTAAACAAGTGATCTTTTCTAGTTCATTAATAGGTGTTGTCTTCAGGCTTCCAGTTATGATTCGCATTCCTTGGTTTTGGACTCTACTTATTTTGTTAAAGTTTGACTTAGCTGCTGTTGCCCAAGCTGCAATGCCATATTCTAGTACTGGCCTCACCCGTCCAGTATATAACTTCTTGAGAACTTTCTCATCTGCTCCCCACGTTGTACCAGCAAGCTTTTTCATGACTGCCATTCTCTGCCTTGCTCTTGTTCGATTTTTCTCAACCTGTGTCTTCCATGTCAGGCGACGATCAAAGGTGACTCCTAGATAGTTTGGATTTTCTTCATGGCGCAATATTTTTCCATTCTTCTTCTTCTTCTTCTTCTTCGTTCATCCGGAGTTTTTTTTCGGATGTGATTGCGTTGTGCCTGTTTACAGCAGAGCTGCGTTCTTGCGCCGTTAGGCCGACACATCCGACTTCTGCGGGCATTTGTTGACCGGGTTAACCTTCCCGGGGGTTTCTTAGGACGTTTGACTCTCACTGTTGTGGTGTTATCCCCCATCCCAGCTGGTCCATATAGAACAGCCAAAGATCCTGGTCAGCCCTCAAGGGAAGGCAAGGGCAGACCATGGGCATTCCCCGCCATCCAAGGAGGCTTCCATACTTGCAGAGCCGATACATAGCGCTCTGGTACTGGGCTCACCCAAGGAATCGTCACGTCCTGCACATGGCTGCTTAGCCTCACTTCCGTATATTGGGCCTTCCGTTCACCATAGGCTGTTCTTCCGGAAACCAGAAGTATGCAGTCTGCAGATGACATCCACACAGTGAGCTTTCGATTCGGACTTTCCATGTAATGGATTTGCTAGCCAAGCAATATTCCATTTTGTGCCACTAGGACACTTTTCCACCTTTTATGAAGCCCACACAGTGGGCTTTTGATTCAGACTTTCCACGTAATGGATTTGCTATCCAAGCAATATTCCATTTCGTGCCACTAGGACACTTTTCCACCTTTTATGAAGCCCACACAATGGGCTTTTGATTCGGACTTTCCACGTAATGGATTTGCTATCCAAGCAATATTCCATTTCGTGCCACTAGGACACTTTTCCACCTTTTATGAAGCCCACACAGCGAGCTTTCGATTTGGACTTTCCACATAATGGATTTGCTATCCAAGTAATATTCCATTTCATGCCTCTGGGTCTTCATGCACCTTTAAATGTCAACCTGTATGTAGTTAAAGTAAGCTGCGGTCAACTTGAGCTTGTTGATATCTCCATAGAGCTTGTCCTCAAATGAAGCAGGTGTGGGCCAAAATATCTTTCTCTGTTCTGCATACGTTGGGCAATCCTGCAGCAAATGTTTTGCTGTCATTTTTCCAGTTCTACAATTACATTCATCAGTATCTCCTATCTTTAGTTTATTGAACAAGTGGTATTTCAGCCTGTTATGTCCTGTGCGGAGTCTGAAGATTGCTACTTGTTCTCTTCGGTCGAGTTTGTAATATGCATCATCCTTCTGATGGCCTGGATGCTCAGATTCCCATTTGGTTCTATAAGTGCTTTTTATCAACCTCTTTGCCTCATTATAGGTTATGTCTATGTCAGGCTGTGGTAGTCGTCCGCCTTCTTTTGCCAGTCTGTCAGCCTCTTCGTTTCCAGGTATACTGCAATGTGATGGGATCCACTGTATTACAACTTTTTTGGATTTCTGGCATAGACCATGGAGTGCTGCTCTTAGGTCAGTTAGTTCTGTGCTGTTATTGCTCTTGAGTATTGAGACAGCTGACTTTGCATCTGTGAAGATAGCTATTTGCTTCTCTTTATTTTCCTCCATCAGGAGCATTTCTGCTGCAGTTTTCAAAGCCTCTACCTCCGCTTTGAAGTTACTTGAAAATTTTCCAGTTGCCATTGAATGTGTTTTTTTCACTCCATTTTTTAAATTTAGGAGAATTCCTCCTCCTCCATTCTCTATTGAATTTTTGGCTGATCCATCTGTATATGCATGGGTCCAATTCCTGCTTGGGTAATGTTCTTTTATGTAGTTTAGGGTTATTTCTCTTCTTTCGGTTTCATGCTGAGTGTTCTTTTTCTCAATACCAGGAATGTTTTCTATCATCTCAGGCAGTTGCTGCTGTCTCCAAGCTGGGAACGTGTGTGCATTGTGTATGGGCTTGACTGTTGATATGTTAAGTATAGGATCTGCCCTAATCCTTCGTTTTGCAGTTTCTACAAAGTTGCTACGCTTCAGTCTTCCCTTTCCAAAACCATTAAATCTGTTGTACATAGGGTGGTCTGTCAATCTTCTAAATTTTTCTGCTTGTTGCTTGGCTCTGCTATCTCTTCTATCCTGCATTGGTTGTAAACAAGTGATCTTTTCTAGTTCATTAATAGGCGTTGTCTTCAGGCTTCCAGTTATGATTCGCATTCCTTGGTTTTGGACTCTACTTATTTTGTTAAAGTTTGACTTAGCTGCTGTTGCCCAAGCTGCAATGCCATATTCCAGTACTGGCCTCACCCGTCCAGTATATAACTTCTTGAGAACTTTCTCATCTGCTCCCCACGTTGTACCAGCAAGCTTTTTCATGATTGCCATTCTCTGCCTTGCTCTTGTTCGATTTTTCTCAACCTGTGTCTTCCATGTCAGGCGACGATCAAAGGTGACTCCTAGATAGTTTGGATTTTCTTCATGGCGCAATATTTTTCCATTCAATACCAGCTTAGGTTGCTGAGTTTTATTTGAGAGGGAGAACACTGTGCATGTTGTTTTCTCCTCACTTATCTTCACTAGCCATGATTTTGACCAGTCCTCTAGCGCTAATAAGGCTTGCTGTATTCTGCTGTTAGCTGTACTAATATATTCTTCAGATGTCCATATGGCTAGGTCATCTGCAAAGGAGGATGTGTGTACTCTGGCTGGAAAATTTTCTGTGATGTCATTTATATATGCTAGGAATAATGTTGGTGAAAGAACTCCTCCTTGGGGGACACCTTGCTCCAGCAGCATCATTTTGCTTGTTTGTCCTTGTACTTTTGTCCTGGCAGTTCTGTTCTCAAGGTAGTGGCTGATCCATTTATACATTTTTCCACAAACATGCATGTTTTGCAGTTTTACTTTCAGTCCTTCCTTCCATACTTTATCAAATGCTTTTTCTAAATCTATCCAGACTGCTAGTGTGTGCTTTTTCTCTTGGAAGGCATCCTCTATTTCCTGAGCTATATAGGTTATTTGATCTTCAGTGGATCTGTACTTTCTGAATCCTGCTTGGTGTGGTGTTAAGAGTTTGTTTTCTTCCAGATGCCATGTTAGCCTGCCATTGATAATGCGTTCCATTAATTTTCTTACACAGCTAAGTAGACTGATAGGTCGATAGCCATTTGGTTCTTCCAGGTCTTTTCCTTTCTTTGGGACTGGTATTAGTATAGCTTCCTTCCATGCCTGTGGGACTATTCCTCTCTTCCAGCTGTAATTTAGGACTGCTAGTAGTTTCTTCTTTGCCTTGGTGCCTAGTCCTATTAGCATTTCATTTGTGATTCCATCCTTTCCTGGTGATTTCTTCTTTTTTAGGGTATTCATTGCCTGTTCCATTTCTTCCATTGTTAGATTTGCCATCATATATTCTGCTGCTGTCTCTGTATTTCTATGATGTATCTGTTTGTCTTTGATTGCTTTCTTCTGTTCGGTTGTAATATCAATGTGATTTGCATTTGCATAGTGTTCCATTAGTGCATTTGCAGCCTTTTTTCCTGTAAGCAAGGCATTTCCTTGTTTAATTGTTATTTGTTTGTTTCTAGGTCCTTCATTGTTCATGGCTTTCACTAGTTTCCATAGTTTGTTTCCATCCCTGTCAAAATTCAGGTTTTCTGTTTTTTCCCTCCAACAATCTCTTGTTGTTTGATTTACTGTTCTTTTATATTTTGCTGAGATGGCTTTGAGAGAGATATTCGCTTCAATTGACTGTTCTCTCTCTGCTGTCTTCCTGGCATCTTCAACTTCGTCCTCCAAACTTTGTAGTTCTTCAGTCCAGTATGGTTTGTAATTTTTCCTCGCTCCTCTAGGAATGGACTCAGTGGCTGCCTGTATTATCGCTCTGTTTAGACTTTCCACCATTTGCTTTATGTTGCCATATCGTGTATTTGTGTTTTCACAATATTTGTCTGTTAGTATGGCAAATCTGTCCCAATCTGCTCGTTTGTAATTCCATCGGGGCAAGGGCTTTTGCTCCTGTGGAACATACTCCATATTCATTACAAGCTTGATTGGTCTGTGGTCACTACCTGCTAATTGGTCCAGCACATGGCGATCGATTTTGTGGAGGATGTCTCCTGTGCAGAAAGCTAGGTCTGGAGTAGAAGTTGTAAGCCATCTTCTGGAGTAGAAGCTCGGTGTGTCATCCGCTTTGTTGAGTAGATGAAGATTTGAGTCTATTTCCCAGTCCTCCAATTCATCTCCTCTTTTGTCAGTATCTGGGTATCCCCATCTTTCTGAACGGCTATTAAAGTCTCCGACAATAATGCAGTTTGTGTCAGCTATTTTCATGTTTGAGAGTGTAAGGTCCTTATCTGCTGGGCTATACAGATTGTAGATTCTTATTTTCACGTCCTTTATCATTATATCAACACCTATAATTTCCGTTTGGTTGTCAGAGATCACAGATACTTCGCTGCAAGGTATTGTATTTCGTGTAAGTATTAGAACTCCTCCTTTGTGTCCTTCGCGGTCGAAACGTGTGGCCTGATATCCTCTGACTGAGAATTTGTGATTGGCGTTGAGGTGTGTCTCTTGAATGCATGCCACATCTATGCTATCTTTATGTAGACGCTGTGGTAGGGAGTCTTTCTTCTTGTAAACTCCTTCGGCATTCCACTGTAGTATGTTGAGTGTCCGGGGTATTTGGTCAATAGCTCTTAACCTACTCCTCTGTGCCTTGACTCCACAGCACAGGGGAAGGTGACCACCAGTAGTCATGGGTGGACCCCCTCGAGGCAGGGGGCCCGGCACTATCGCCGCCTGATGGGACTTCACGGGATTAGCACCATATTGATTAATTTTGATTTGTGACATCATGAATTAAGTTACGTTGCACTGCTTTGTCAAGCCTGTGGCTCAGTACATCCGATTTCGACAAGCATTTATTTGGGATGCTTTCCCTAGCCTTTGACTGTCCCCAGTCTACCTACAAGGCAGCAGGTTTTACGTTGCAGTGCTTTGTCAAGCCTGTGGCTCAGTACATCCGATTTTGACAAGCATGTATTCGGGGTGCTTTCCCTAGCCTTTGACTGTCCCCAGTCTACCTACAAGGCAGCAGGTTTGTGTGTCTCTTCGTCTGGTCCCTCTCCCTTGACCTGTCCGACATGGGTGGCCCTACCAGTATCTGTGCTACCGTCGGCATAGCTCTTGGGGTCATTGGGAAGCACAAGCCCCTCTACCTCGTCACGGTGGACACACAGCAGAGGGGAAGAGAGACACAACCTGCTGCTCTGCAGGTAGACTGAAGATAGCAGTCAAAAGATTAAATCAGGTACACGAAGGCAGAAGACCTTGGTCCGGACAATACTCTAAGGCTCTGTCGAGGGCTGTGGCTGAACGCCTCGAAGCCACAAACCCTCGGATCTGAGAGCCGGGCCAATACCCACCTACCGAAAAATAGAGGTGAGATACTGAGCAAGCTACATGCTCAGGTCTGATACATGTTCGAAGGCTCTCAGCTGGGGGATATGAGGGATTCCCGGATGAGAGGGCTTGGCCGTTTCTCGCTCACTGCTGCACGCAGGTAAGGTGCTGAGCCGGCAGCACAAGTAGCCTACCTCGTGAGCGAGTACAAAAAGTCAGAAAAGTGCCCCAGTCGAATGAAATGGTTACGAAAACTGTCTGTATCTAATTCATAGAGAGTGTAGACAAAAGTGGAAAAACGTCTCAATAACACGAAATGGAATGCACGCTAGCGAATCTATTGCGTGGTCCGAAGTCAAAAGCAAAAGCTTACCGAGTGGATGTCGCCCGCAGTCTGACCGTTCCTGGTGTGTGCTTGAGCGACCAGTGGCAAGCGAGATGCCCAACACATGGAAGTGAGGAACTGAAGCAGCCATGAGCAGGACGTGGCAACTCCTCGGGTGAGCCCAGTCTCAGAGCAATATGTGCCGGCTCTGAAATTATGGAAGCCTCCTTGGATAGCAAGGGAATGCCCATGGTCTGCCCCTGCCTTCCCTTGAGAGTTGACCATGATGTCGTTGACCGTTCTATCTTGACCAGCTGAGATGTGGGCGGCATCACAACAATAAGTCTAACGTGCCTCGAAACCCGAGGAAGGCTAACCTCATTAAAAAATGCCCGCCGAAGCCGGAAGTGCCGTCCTACGGGTGGCAAAATAAAAATTGGCACTACGCATTTACGTCCGAGTGAAACGTCTCATCCGAATGTCTCTCGTGCTAGGAACAGCTCTGACTACCCAGTTTCCGAATGCCGCTCTTGTTTGGAACAGCTCTGACTAGGTAGTTTTCCGAATGTCCGTCGTGCCTGGAACAGCTCTGATAGGCACAAAGACAAGCACATGTCCGAACCGAAAACTCGCTGAGTGGATACCGTCTGCAGACTGGTCTGGTTTGTGCGGGAACGGCCCATGGTGAAGGAAAGCCCAATATATTGAAGTGAGGATTTAAAGCAGCCATGAGCAGGACGTGACGATTCCCTCGGTGAGCCCAGCACCAGGGCGCTATGTGTCGCCCCTGCAACTATGGAAGCAACCTTGGATGGCAGAAAATGCTATGGACTGTCCCTGCCTTCCTTTGAGGGATGACCGTTGTCTTCGACCGTTCCAACTTGGCCAGCTGGGTTGTAGATGGCACCGCAAAAGTGAGAGTCTCCCAGGAATGCTACCTGGACAAAAAAGCACGCTATAGCCGGATGTGTTGGCCTACGGGTTTCGACCCAAGGGCGCATAACAGATACACCGCAATAACATCTGAAAAAACACTCTGGATGAACGCAAAGAAGAAGAACACTTTAGAGAACACTAGACAGACATGTAGCATGAAAACATCACATTCAATGAATGCCATGATCCTATATCAGGTCATGGAGTGCTGACAGTGTAGAGTCCTGAGCTTCACTCACTTTGGCGTGAAGATAGGGCTCAGTTCACAGATTCACGCTTTGCAGGAAAAGAGCATGCGAGTCGCTGGGCAGAGGACAGCATCTCCTCCAAGCATCATTCAAGTTTGGACCCAGTTCGGGTTCGGACCGGCTGAAGCCGAATAATGGCTGTGGTAGAATCTCACCTTGCTGCCACTTTTAGTGTGAAAGCAGATATTTTAGAGATCCTATGTCGACAGAGTTTGAATGCAGATGTCGGCTGAGAGATTCTACGTCGACAGAGTTTGGCTGCAGATGTCAGTTGCAAGTATCTTATTGACATTGTTTTGAAATGATCTCGATGTGTTTATAGTGTTGTGAAGAAATTACAATGTATCAAAACTGTATTGTTGTTATGTTATACCAATTCCTTGTTGAATGGTGTCAGTCGTCACATAATGTGTATATCTTCTTCTTCTTCGTTCATCCGGAGTTTTTTTTTTCCGGATGTGATTGCGTTGTGCCTGTTTACAGCAGAGCTGCGTTCTTGCGCCGTTAGGCCGACACATCCGACTTCTGCGGGCATTTGTTGACCGGGTTAACCTTCCCGGGGGTTTCTTAGGACGTTTGACTCTCACTGTTGTGGTGTTATCCCCCATCCCAGCTGGTCCATATAGAACAGCCAAAGATCCTGGTCAGCCCTCAAGGGAAGGCAGGGGCAGACCATGGGCATTCCCCGCCATCCAAGGAGGCTTCCATACTTGCAGAGCCGTTACATAGCGCTCTGGTACTGGGCTCACCCAAGGAATCATCACGTCCTGCACATGGCTGCTTAGCCTCACTTCCGTATATTGGGCCTTCTGCTCACCATAGGCTGTTCTTCCGGAAACCAGAAGTATGCAGTCTGCAGATGACATCCACACAGTGAGCTTTCGATTCGGACTTTCCATGTAATGGATTTGCTAGCCAAGCAATATTCCATTTCGTGCCACTAGGACACTTTTCCACCTTTTATGAAGCCCACACAGTGGGCTTTTGATTCAGACTTTCCACTAATGGATTTGCTATCCAAGCAATATTCCATTTCATGCCACTAGGACACTTTTCCACCTTTTATGAAGCCCACACAATGGGCTTTTGATTCGGACTTTCCACGTAATGGATTTGCTATCCAAGCAATATTCCATTTCATGCCACTAGGACACTTTTCCACCTTTTATGAAGCCCATACAGCGAGCTTTCGATTTGGACTTTCCACATAATGGATTTGCTATCCAAGCAATATTCCATTTCATGCCTCTGGGTCTTCATGCACCTTTAAATGTCAACCTGTAAATAGTTAAAGTAATCTGCGGTCAACTTTAGCTTGTTGATATCTCCATAGAGCTTGTCCTCAAATGAAGCAGGTGTGGGCCAAAATATCTTTCTCTGTTCTGCATACGTTAGGCAATCCTGCAGCAAATGTTTTGCTGTCATTTTTCCAGTTCTACAATTACATTCATCGGTATCTCCTATCTTTAGTTTATTGAACAAGTGGTATTTCAGCCTGTTATGTCCTGTGCGGAGTCTGAAGATTGCTACTTGTTCTCTTCGGTCGAGTTTGTAATATGCATCATCCTTCTGATGGCTTGGATGCTCTGATTCCCATTTGGTTCTATAAGTGCTTTTTATCAACCTCTTTGCCTCATTATAGGTTATGTCTATGTCAGGCTGTGGTAGTCGTCCGCCCTCTTTTGCCAGTCTGTCAGCCTCTTCGTTTCCAGGTATACTGCAATGTGATGGGATCCACTGTATTACAACTTTTTTGGATTTCTGGCATAGACCATGGAGTGCTGCTCTTAGGTCAGTTAGTTCTGTGCTGTTATTGCTCTTCAGTATTGAGACAGCTGACTTTGCATCTGTAAAGATAGCTATTTGCTTCTCTTTATTTTCCTCCATCAGGAGCATTTCTGCTGCAGTTTTCAGAGCCTCTACCTCCGCTTCGAAGTTACTTGAGAATTTTCCAGTTGCCATTGAATGTGTTTTTTTCACTCCATTTTTTAAATTTAGGAGAATTCCTCCTCCTCCATTCTCTATTGAATTTTTGGCTGATCCATCTGTATATGCATGGGTCCAATTCCTGCTTGGGTAATGTTCTTTTATGTAGTTTAGGGTTATTTCTCTTCTTTCGGTTTCATGCTGAGTGTTCTTTTTCTCAATACCAGGAATGTTTTCTATCATCTCAGGCAGTTGCTGCTGTCTCCAAGCTGGGAACTTGTGTGCATTGTGTATGGGCTTGACTGTTGATATGTTAAGAATAGGATCTGCCATAAGCCTTCGTTTTGCAGTTTCTACAAAGTTGCTACGCTTCAGTCTTCCCTTTCCAAAACCATTAAATCTGTTGTACATAGGGTGGTCTGTCAATCTTCTAAATTTTTCTGCTTGTTGCTGGGCTCTGCTATCTCTTCTATCCTGCATTGGTTGTAAACAAGTGATCTTTTCTAGTTCATTAATAGGTGTTGTCTTCAGGCTTCCAGTTATGATTCGCATTCCTTGGTTTTGGACTCTACTTATTTTGTTAAAGTTTGACTTAGCTGCTGTTGCCCAAGCTGCAATGCCATATTCTAGTACTGGCCTCACCCGTCCAGTATATAACTTCTTGAGAACTTTCTCATCTGCTCCCCACGTTGTACCAGCAAGCTTTTTCATGACTGCCATTCTCTGCCTTGCTCTTGTTCGATTTTTCTCAACCTGTGTCTTCCATGTCAGGCGACGATCAAAGGTGACTCCTAGATAGTTTGGATTTTCTTCATGGCGCAATATTTTTCCATTCTTCTTCTTCTTCTTCTTCTTCGTTCATCCGGAGTTTTTTTTCGGATGTGATTGCGTTGTGCCTGTTTACAGCAGAGCTGCGTTCTTGCGCCGTTAGGCCGACACATCCGACTTCTGCGGGCATTTGTTGACCGGGTTAACCTTCCCGGGGGTTTCTTAGGACGTTTGACTCTCACTGTTGTGGTGTTATCCCCCATCCCAGCTGGTCCATATAGAACAGCCAAAGATCCTGGTCAGCCCTCAAGGGAAGGCAAGGGCAGACCATGGGCATTCCCCGCCATCCAAGGAGGCTTCCATACTTGCAGAGCCGATACATAGCGCTCTGGTACTGGGCTCACCCAAGGAATCGTCACGTCCTGCACATGGCTGCTTAGCCTCACTTCCGTATATTGGGCCTTCCGTTCACCATAGGCTGTTCTTCCGGAAACCAGAAGTATGCAGTCTGCAGATGACATCCACACAGTGAGCTTTCGATTCGGACTTTCCATGTAATGGATTTGCTAGCCAAGCAATATTCCATTTTGTGCCACTAGGACACTTTTCCACCTTTTATGAAGCCCACACAGTGGGCTTTTGATTCAGACTTTCCACGTAATGGATTTGCTATCCAAGCAATATTCCATTTCGTGCCACTAGGACACTTTTCCACCTTTTATGAAGCCCACACAATGGGCTTTTGATTCGGACTTTCCACGTAATGGATTTGCTATCCAAGCAATATTCCATTTCGTGCCACTAGGACACTTTTCCACCTTTTATGAAGCCCACACAGCGAGCTTTCGATTTGGACTTTCCACATAATGGATTTGCTATCCAAGTAATATTCCATTTCATGCCTCTGGGTCTTCATGCACCTTTAAATGTCAACCTGTATGTAGTTAAAGTAAGCTGCGGTCAACTTGAGCTTGTTGATATCTCCATAGAGCTTGTCCTCAAATGAAGCAGGTGTGGGCCAAAATATCTTTCTCTGTTCTGCATACGTTGGGCAATCCTGCAGCAAATGTTTTGCTGTCATTTTTCCAGTTCTACAATTACATTCATCGGTATCTCCTATCTTTAGTTTATTGAACAAGTGGTATTTCAGCCTGTTATGTCCTGTGCGGAGTCTGAAGATTGCTACTTGTTCTCTTCGGTCGAGTTTGTAATATGCATCATCCTTCTGATGGCCTGGATGCTCAGATTCCCATTTGGTTCTATAAGTGCTTTTTATCAACCTCTTTGCCTCATTATAGGTTATGTCTATGTCAGGCTGTGGTAGTCGTCCGCCTTCTTTTGCCAGTCTGTCAGCCTCTTCGTTTCCAGGTATACTGCAATGTGATGGGATCCACTGTATTACAACTTTTTTGGATTTCTGGCATAGACCATGGAGTGCTGCTCTTAGGTCAGTTAGTTCTGTGCTGTTATTGCTCTTGAGTATTGAGACAGCTGACTTTGCATCTGTGAAGATAGCTATTTGCTTCTCTTTATTTTCCTCCATCAGGAGCATTTCTGCTGCAGTTTTCAAAGCCTCTACCTCCGCTTTGAAGTTACTTGAAAATTTTCCAGTTGCCATTGAATGTGTTTTTTTCACTCCATTTTTTAAATTTAGGAGAATTCCTCCTCCTCCATTCTCTATTGAATTTTTGGCTGATCCATCTGTATATGCATGGGTCCAATTCCTGCTTGGGTAATGTTCTTTTATGTAGTTTAGGGTTATTTCTCTTCTTTCGGTTTCATGCTGAGTGTTCTTTTTCTCAATACCAGGAATGTTTTCTATCATCTCAGGCAGTTGCTGCTGTCTCCAAGCTGGGAACGTGTGTGCATTGTGTATGGGCTTGACTGTTGATATGTTAAGTATAGGATCTGCCCTAATCCTTCGTTTTGCAGTTTCTACAAAGTTGCTACGCTTCAGTCTTCCCTTTCCAAAACCATTAAATCTGTTGTACATAGGGTGGTCTGTCAATCTTCTAAATTTTTCTGCTTGTTGCTTGGCTCTGCTATCTCTTCTATCCTGCATTGGTTGTAAACAAGTGATCTTTTCTAGTTCATTAATAGGCGTTGTCTTCAGGCTTCCAGTTATGATTCGCATTCCTTGGTTTTGGACTCTACTTATTTTGTTAAAGTTTGACTTAGCTGCTGTTGCCCAAGCTGCAATGCCATATTCCAGTACTGGCCTCACCCGTCCAGTATATAACTTCTTGAGAACTTTCTCATCTGCTCCCCACGTTGTACCAGCAAGCTTTTTCATGATTGCCATTCTCTGCCTTGCTCTTGTTCGATTTTTCTCAACCTGTGTCTTCCATGTCAGGCGACGATCAAAGGTGACTCCTAGATAGTTTGGATTTTCTTCATGGCGCAATATTTTTCCATTCAATACCAGCTTAGGTTGCTGAGTTTTATTTGAGAGGGAGAACACTGTGCATGTTGTTTTCTCCTCACTTATCTTCACTAGCCATGATTTTGACCAGTCCTCTAGCGCTAATAAGGCTTGCTGTATTCTGCTGTTAGCTGTACTAATATATTCTTCAGATGTCCATATGGCTAGGTCATCTGCAAAGGAGGATGTGTGTACTCTGGCTGGAAAATTTTCTGTGATGTCATTTATATATGCTAGGAATAATGTTGGTGAAAGAACTCCTCCTTGGGGGACACCTTGCTCCAGCAGCATCATTTTGCTTGTTTGTCCTTGTACTTTTGTCCTGGCAGTTCTGTTCTCAAGGTAGTGGCTGATCCATTTATACATTTTTCCACAAACATGCATGTTTTGCAGTTTTACTTTCAGTCCTTCCTTCCATACTTTATCAAATGCTTTTTCTAAATCTATCCAGACTGCTAGTGTGTGCTTTTTCTCTTGGAAGGCATCCTCTATTTCCTGAGCTATATAGGTTATTTGATCTTCAGTGGATCTGTACTTTCTGAATCCTGCTTGGTGTGGTGTTAAGAGTTTGTTTTCTTCCAGATGCCATGTTAGCCTGCCATTGATAATGCGTTCCATTAATTTTCTTACACAGCTAAGTAGACTGATAGGTCGATAGCCATTTGGTTCTTCCAGGTCTTTTCCTTTCTTTGGGACTGGTATTAGTATAGCTTCCTTCCATGCCTGTGGGACTATTCCTCTCTTCCAGCTGTAATTTAGGACTGCTAGTAGTTTCTTCTTTGCCTTGGTGCCTAGTCCTATTAGCATTTCATTTGTGATTCCATCCTTTCCTGGTGATTTCTTCTTTTTTAGGGTATTCATTGCCTGTTCCATTTCTTCCATTGTTAGATTTGCCATCATATATTCTGCTGCTGTCTCTGTATTTCTATGATGTATCTGTTTGTCTTTGATTGCTTTCTTCTGTTCAGTTGTAATATCAATGTGGTTTGCATTTGCATAGTGTTCCATTAGTGCATTTGCAGCCTTTTTTCCTGTAAGCAAGGCATTTCCTTGTTTAATTGTTATTTGTTTGTTTCTAGGTCCTTCATTGTTCATGGCTTTTACTAGTTTCCATAGTTTGTTTCCATCCCTGTCAAAATTCAGGTTTTCTGTCTTTTCCCTCCAACGATCTCTTGTTGTTTGATTTACTGTTCTTTTATATTTTGCTGAGATGGCTTTGAGAGAGGTATTCGCTTCAATTGTTTGTTCTCTCTCTGCTGTCTTCCTGGCATCTTCAACTTTGTCCTCCAAACTTTGTAGTTCTTCAGTCCAGTATGGTTTGTAATTTTTCCTCGCTCCTCTAGGAATGGACTCAGTGGCTGCCTGTATTATCGCTCTGTTTAGACTTTCCACCATTTGCTTTATGTTGCCATATCGTGTATTTATGTTTTCACAATATTTGTCTGTTAGTATGGCAAATCTGTCCCAATCTGCTCGTTTGTAATTCCAGCGGGGCAAGGGCTTTTGCTCCTGTGGAACATACTCCATATTCATTACAAGCTTGATTGGTCTGTGGTCACTACCTGCTAATTGGTCCAGCACATGGCGATCGATTTTGTGGAGGATGTCTCCTGTGCAGAAAGCTAAGTCTGGAGTAGAAGTGGTAAGCCATCTTCTGGAGTAGAAGCTCGGTGTGTCATCCGCTTTGTTGAGTAGATGGAGATTTGAGTCTATTTCCCAGTCCTCCAATTCATCTCCTCTTTTGTCAGTATCTGGGTATCCCCATCTTTCTGAACGGCTATTAAAGTCTCCAACAATAATGCAGTTTGTGTCGGTTATTTTCATGTTTGAGAGTGTAAGGTCCTTATCTGCTGGGCTATACAGATTGTAGATTCTTATTTTCACGTCCTTTATCATTATATCAACACCTATAATTTCTGTTTGGTTGTCAGAGATCACAGATACTTCGCTGCAAGGTATTGTATTTCGTGTAAGTATTAGAACTCCTCCTTTGTGTCCTTTGCGGTCAAAACGTGTGGCCTGATATCCTCTGACTGAGAATTTGTGATTGGCGTTGAGGTGTGTCTCTTGAATGCATGCCACATCTATTCTATCTTTATGAAGACGCTGTGTTAGGGAGTCTTTCTTCGTGTAAACTCCTTCGGCATTCCACTGTAGTATGTTGAGTGTCCGGGGTATTTGGTCAATAGCTCTTAACCTACTCCTCTGTGCCTTGACTCCACAGCACAGGGGAAGGTGACCACCAGTAGTCATGGGTGGACCCCCTCGAGGCAGGGGGCCCGGCACTATCGCCGCCTGATGGGACTTCACGGGATTAGCACCATAACGATTAATAATGTGTATATAAAGATTGACATTTGGTGAACCATGTGGAAGAGGCCTCTGGACAATTGAAATGAAAGTAAAAGATAACATAGTCAGGCTCCAACATTCAACTAGTCTCGGAGAATGTGACAAGTATTACTACAGTCCGGCTATGGTTCAACTAATTAGCTCATTGACATGTGTAAACTAAGCAGCTCGCTGGCACTGAACACTTTAGAGAACACTAAACATACTTGTAGCATGAAAACATCATATTTACTGACATCGTTAGAGAACAGGCCTGCAAGACTAAACAAAATCAGAAGCATGAAAACATCACATTCCTTGAATACTTTCAAGCACCAAACTTGGCATAACTCAAAGTTGAAAAGGTACTACTGTATGGATTAGAGACATGGAGGATGACTAAAACATTTACTAATAAACTTACAAATATTCATCACCTGATGTCTGTGGAAAACCAAAGAACGTGGATGGTATGACAGAATCACAAATGTACAGCTCTTGTAGAGAACTAAATAAATACAAGTGAATCAAGAGGTGACAATAAGATGCTGAAAGGACACTTTAATAAAACCTGATAATAACATAATTAGAAAGGAGATCTGCATGGTCGAATGGATAAGAACTGTGTTCTTAAACATCAGGTGTGCTGATGCTGAGGTAATGGGTTCATTCAACCAGTCAGTTGGACTAAAATGTTAACTTCTTGTCTTTGACTTTGGGAGGTTAAATACAAGTACCTCTGATGTCAGAGTGGATTTATCTGATGGTGAGGGACACGATAATGGGGAATGCTAATCCACAAGCAAAATTCAGACCAGTGCTACTAGAAGTAGTGTGTATGGTCTAAGCTTGAGTTCAAAGTGAGCGAGTGCAAAAATAAATAATAATTAGAAAGTCCTTCGTCTATAACCCAAGGACCAAGGAAATAGAAAACACAAACTCAAGGAGAAGAGAATTAGAGACAATGATGAACAAGGGGAGGACATGGAGGCAGCTATAGAAGAAAGCCAAAGATAGGACACCTTGACATGGGCTAAGTAAGGCTTCTGCAACAATGGGGGATAAAGGGCACAAGAAGAAATTTACTGGGTCATCCTTCCTCATGAACCCCTACTCTCTAGGCTACTGCTAGGACCACCTTTTTGTAGCAGATTAGGGTTTTGGTCAAATCTTGTTCACTGACCCTGATGCAGTCAATTTTCGATGACTTATGACACACACAGGGTTGATTATCTGGTCGGTATTACACTATTTTTACACATTTTATTTCACCATAATTCTGCTATTTTATCAGCAGCAGTGGTTAGTGCCCTTTCCTGCCATGACAATGTTCTGGATTCAACCTCCAGTTGTAAAGGGATTTTTTTTTTCCTGATGAGTTTGGCTTTAGGATCAACCCTGGTAGGAAGACGGGCCAGACAGAAGACATTTGGGGGGGGGGGGGGTAAGAAAAGTGGTGAAGACGGAAACTGACTATATCACATCAATATACAAAGGCTTAACATGTCACCCATGGGCAGTAATTTGCCATGAAAGTACTGTAGCCTTTTTAGTTTTAGTTTACCAGCACCAGCTTGGGAAATCAGCCTCTTATATTCAATTACTAACAAACCTTTCTGTCACTATTGACAGGCCAATTTACTAATACTATCATACCACCACAGCTCGTAATTTCAATCAGCCATTAATGATTTAGCAGGCAAAATACATTCACGTGTATATCTTGACGAGACTGAGCACCATTATTGGTTTAAGTTTGCCCGGAGAGCGCTGACGTTGACCAACGTCCAATGACTGTCACTGTGTAATCGAGTCGTTTCTGTTTTAACAAATTTCTGTTTAAGTATATATGCAAACAAACGCTTCATGCTTTATTACCAGAAGACTGTTTTGCAGGCCAGAAAAAATATGTTGCTGGAATGAGTACCAAAGCCCAGAAAGACAGGAGAAAGTAGAAAAATGTTCCGCCTTCCTCATCGTACTCAAACTGCATGCCTGCCATTGTTGTTATCTATGCCAGGTTTCATTGTTATCATCGTGATGCTGGTGACTGCATCATCAATTTGGTTTCACGGTATATAACTTACTTTATACATTATAAACTTGTATTTGAAATTAAGCTAAATAAAATATTATCGCCAATATGTGTAAATATAATAAATGTGATAGATTATACTATTCGGAAGGATGCAGATGCTAATGATAATTTCACGTTTCAACGTCGGGCATCATGGCAAGGCAAAGCAATACACGTTGCGAAGAGGAGAGAACGATGAACTATTTCAGACTATTGAGGCGCTTTTCATAATGTGAAATGTCAAAACCCTTTAAATGTACATGAATTAGGTACAGATAAGACAGGTCTTATGATAATAGGGGTTATGTATTTAGAGCAGATATCTTGTACCAAATCCTATAAGAAGCAAATGAAAATCGTAAACTGATTAGAGAAAATAGACGTAGACAGTCAAAATTGTTTGGACATGTTATGAGAAGAAATAAATTTGAGAACTCGGTGACAACCGGCACAAGATCAAAGGGTGGGGGGGGGGGGGGGCGAAGGGAAGACAGAAAAGTAAATACCGTGATGGCTTGACCACGTGGCATGGTCGAGACAAGAACACGGAGCTGATCCACGGCTCTAGTGATCGAGTGAAATAGTGAATCTTGACCGCCCATGCTTACCGGCATGGCACATGATGGATGGATCTTATATCAGATACGAAGAAGAGCGTGATGAATTCATCATCATGTGCCGTGTCAGCTGGCGTAAACAATCAAGTCAAGTCTCTCCACTGCTGATATTCATCCATTATATCCCCTTAGTCCATCCAGCAATATTTCTTTCATCTACCTAGGCCTCTTTTCCGTGTGATCTTTTCAGTCGTCATGATTATTTTTTTTTCCGCTCGTTCGCTTTGAACTCAAGCGTAGTCCATACACACTAGTTCTTGTAGTGCTGGGCTGAATTTTGCGTGTGGATTAGCTTTTACCTATTAATAGTGTCCCTCGCCATCAAGCGAACTCACTCTGACTTCAGAGGCACTTGTAATTTACGTCCCCAAGTCAAAGACGACAGGTCAACATTTTTATCCAACGCGTGTTCTTAAACATCCGGCGTGTGCTGATTGTTACTGTTTTCTTGACATTCAAGGAGAATCCTTTCTTTGCACTCACCGTTACTACAATGACCAACAATTGTAGATTTTTTTCATTATCCGCCACCAATGATGTGTCATGTGCATAATGTTTACATTATAACTTGTCGTTAGTATTCCCGGCTTCTCTTTGATCTCTCGCATTCATTCCATCATATGCCATGCCCATTACTCGGATTAGCGTGGGCGGTCATGATCAGAGCCGTGCCGGGCTATGATACAGAGAGGCGGCCGCATCAGGCGGCACCGTAAGAGGGCTTCATAAGAGGGCGGCATTTTTATAGAAAAACAAACAAACAATGTAAGGTGCGATTTCGAAGACTTGCATCACACTGAGAAAATCTACCGCACGGTACTGGTCATGATTGCACTCGATCACCAGAGTCGTGGATCAGCTCAGTGTTCATGTCTCGACTGTGCCATATGGTCAAGCGATCCAGGTATTTACTTCTCTGTCATCCCTTGCTCTCTTCCTCTCGATCTTGCCATTTGTCACCAAGTTCTCCAATTTATTTCTTCTCATAACATGCATGGGACGCAGAGGTGTTTCCAAGGCACCAGGGCCGGGTTATTTACTGGCCAAGACCTATTGACGCGTCCTCGTCGAGCGTCCTGGGCAACAGGTCCCTTCGGGTTCCTGGCTAAAGTCAGTAGGATCGCCGATTCCTCCGAAGTCGGAGAGTGTCTGCCTGTACGGCGAGGAACCACCAGTCTGCACACCAATAAGCCAGACATGGGACAACGGATACTCACGCAAAACTCAGGTCCTGTATGACATCACACTGATGTTGGACAACAGGATGCCTTCATCCTTCTTCTTCTTCTTCTTCGTTCATCCGGAGTTTTTTTTTTCGGATGTGATTGCGTTGTGCCTGTTTACAGCAGAGCTGCGTTCTTGCGCCGTTAGGCCGACACATCCGACTTCTGCGGGCATTTGTTGACCGGGTTAACCTTCCCGGGGGTTTCTTAGGACGTTTGACTCTCACTGTTGTGGTGTTATCCCCCATCCCAGCTGGTCCATATAGAACAGCCAAAGATCCTGGTCAGCCCTCAAGGGAAGGCAGGGGCAGACCATGGGCATTCCCCGCCATCCAAGGAGGCTTCCATACTTGCAGAGCCGATACATAGCGCTCTGGTACTGGGCTCACCCAAGGAATCGTCACGTCCTGCACATGGCTGTTTAGCCTCACTTCCGTATATTGGGCCTTCCGTTCACCATAGGCTGTTCTTCCGGAAACCAGAAGTATGCAGTCTGCAGATGACATCCACACAGTGAGCTTTCGATTCGGACTTTCCATGTAATGGATTTGCTATCCAAGCAATATTCCATTTCGTGCCACTAGGACACTTTTCCACCTTTTATGAAGCCCACACAGTGGGCTTTTGATTCGGACTTTCCACGTAATGGATTTGCTATCCAAGCAATATTCCATTTCATGCCACTAGGACACTTTTCCACCTTTTATGAAGCCCACACAATGGGCTTTTGATTCGGACTTTCCACGTAATGGATTTGCTATCCAAGCAATATTCCATTTCGTGCCACTAGGACACTTTTCCACCTTTTATGAAGCCCACACAGCGAGCTTTCGATTTGGACTTTCCACATAATGGATTTGCTATCCAAGCAATATTCCATTTCATGCCTCTGGGTCTTCATGCACCTTTAAATGTCAACCTGTATGTAGTTAAAGTAAGCTGCGGTCAACTTGAGCTTGTTGATATCTCCATAGAGCTTGTCCTCAAATGAAGCAGGTGTGGGCCAAAATATCTTTCTCTGTTCTGCATACGTTGGGCAATCCTGCAGCAAATGTTTTGCTGTCATTTTTCCAGTTCTACAATTACATTCATCGGTATCTCCTATCTTTAGTTTATTGAACAAGTGGTATTTCAGCCTGTTATGTCCTGTGCGGAGTCTGAAGATTGCTACTTGTTCTCTTCGGTCGAGTTTGTAATATGCATCATCCTTCTGATGGCCTGGATGCTCTGATTCCCATTTGGTTCTATAAGTGCTTTTTATCAACCTCTTTGCCTCATTATAGGTTATGTCTATGTCAGGCTGTGGTAGTCGTCCGCCCTCTTTTGCCAGTCTGTCAGCCTCTTCGTTTCCAGGTATACTGCAATGTGATGGGATCCACTGTATTACAACTTTTTTGGATTTCTGGCATAGACCATGGAGTGCTGCTCTTAGGTCAGTTAGTTCTGTGCTGTTATTGCTCTTCAGTATTGAGACAGCTGACTTTGCATCTGTGAAGATAGCTATTTGCTTCTCTTTATTTTCCTCCATCAGGAGCATTTCTGCTGCAGTTTTCAGAGCCTCTACCTCCGCTTTGAAGTTACTTGAAAATTTTCCAGTTGCCATTGAATGTGTTTTTTTCACTCCATTTTTTAAATTTAGGAGAACTCCTCCTCCTCCATTCTCTATTGAATTTTTGGCTGATCCATCTGTATATGCATGGGTCCAATTCCTGCTTGGGTAATGTTCTTTTATGTAGTTTAGGGTTATTTCTCTTCTTTCGGTTTCATGCTGAGTGTTCTTTTTCTCAATACCAGGAATGTTTTCTATCATCTCAGGCAGTTGCTGCTGTCGCCAAGCTGGGAACTTGTGTGCATTGTGTATGGGCTTGACTGTTGATATGTTAAGAATAGGATCTGCCCTAATCCTTCGTTTTGCAGTTTCTACAAAGTTGCTACGCTTCAGTCTTCCCTTTCCAAAACTATTAAATCTGTTGTACATAGGGTGGTCTGTCAATCTTCTAAATTTTTCTGCTTGTTGCTGGGCTCTGCTATCTCTTCTATCCTGCATTGGTTGTAAACAAGTGATCTTTTCTAGTTCATTAATAGGCGTTGTCTTCAGGCTTCCAGTTATGATTCGCATTCCTTGGTTTTGGACTCTACTTATTTTGTTAAAGTTTGACTTAGCTGCTGTTGCCCAAGCTGCAATGCCATATTCCAGTACTGGCCTCACCCGTCCAGTATATAACTTCTTGAGAACTTTCTCATCTGCTCCCCACGTTGTACCAGCAAGCTTTTTCATGATTGCCATTCTCTGCCTTGCTCTTGTTCGATTTTTCTCAACCTGTGTCTTCCATGTCAGGCGACGATCAAAGGTGACTCCTAGATAGTTTGGATTTTCTTCATGGCGCAATATTTTTCCATTCAATACCAGCTTAGGTTGCTGAGGTTTATTTGAGAGGGAGAACACTGTGCATGTTGTTTTCTCCTCACTTATCTTCACTAGCCATGATTTTGACCAGTCCTCTAGCGCTAATAAGGCTTGCTGTATTCTGCTGTTAGCTGTGCTAATATATTCTTCAGATGTCCATATGGCTAGGTCATCTGCAAAGGAGGATGTGTGTACTCTGGCTGGAAAATTTTCTGTGATGTCATTTATATATGCTAGGAATAATGTTGGTGAAAGAACTCCTCCTTGGGGGACACCTTGCTCCAGCAGCATCATTTTGCTTGTTTGTCCTTGTACTTTTGTCCTGGCAGTTCTGTTCTCAAGGTAGTGGCTGATCCATTTATACATTTTTCCACAAACATGCATGTTTTGCAGTTTTACTTTCAGTCCTTCCTTCCATACTTTATCAAATGCTTTTTCTAAATCTATCCAGACTGCTAGTGTGTGCTTTTTCTCTTGGAAGGCATCCTCTATTTCCTGAGCTATATAGGTTATTTGATCTTCAGTGGATCTGTACTTTCTTAATCCTGCTTGGTGTGGTGTTAAGAGTTTGTTTTCTTCCAGATGCCATGTTAGCCTGCCATTGATAATGCGTTCCATTAATTTTCCTACACAGCTAAGTAGACTGATAGGTCGATAGCCATTTGGTTCTTCCAGGTCTTTTCCTTTCTTTGGGACTGGTATTAGTATAGCTTCCTTCCATGCCTGTGGGACTATTCCTCTCTTCCAGCTGTTATTTAGGACTGCTAGTAGTTTCTTCTTTGCCTTGGTGCCTAGTCCTATTAGCATTTCATTTGTGATTCCATCCTTTCCTGGTGATTTCTTCTTTTTTAGGGTATTCATTGCCTGTTCCATTTCTTCCATTGTTAGATTTGCCATCATATATTCTGCTGCTGTCTCTGTATTTCTATGATGTATCTGTTTGTCTTTGATTGCTTTCTTCTGTTCAGTTGTAATATCAATGTGGTTTGCATTGGCATAGTGTTCCATTAGTGCATTTGCAGCCTTTTTTCCTGTAAGCAAGGCATTTCCTTGTTTAATTGTTATTTGTTTGTTTCTAGGTCCTTCATTGTTCATGGCTTTCACTAGTTTCCATAGTTTGTTTCCATCCCTGTCAAAATTCAGGTTTTCTGTTTTTTCCCTCCAACGATCTCTTGTTGTTTGATTTACTGTTCTTTTATATTTTGCTGAGATGGCTTTGAGAGAGGTATTCGCTTCAATTGTTTGTTCTCTCTCTGCTGTCTTCCTGGCATCTTCAACTTTGTCCTCCAAACTTTGTAGTTCTTCAGTCCAGTATGGTTTGTAATTTTTCCTCGCTCCTCTTGGAATGGACTCAGTGGCTGCCTGTATTATTGCTCTGTTTAGACTTTCCACCATTTGCTTCATGTTGCCATATCGTGTATTTATGTTTTCACAATATTTGTCTGTTAGTGTGGCAAATCTGTCCCAATCTGCTCGTTTGTAATTCCAGCGGGGCAAGGGCTTTTGCTCCTGTGGAACATACTCCATATTCATTACAAGCTTGATTGGTCTGTGGTCACTACCTGCTAATTGGTCCAGCACATGGCGATCGATTTTGTGGAGGATGTCTCCTGTGCAGAAAGCTAAGTCTGGAGTAGAAGTGGTAATCCATCTTCTGGAGTAGAAGCTCGGTGTGTCATCCGCTTTGTTGAGTAGATGGAGATTTGAGTCTATTTCCCAGTCCTCCACTTCATCTCCTCTTTTGTCAGTATCTGGGTATCCCCATCTTTCTGAACGGCTATTAAAGTCTCCGACAATAATGCAATTTGTGTCAGTTATTTTCATGTTTGAGAGTGTAAGATCCTTATCTGCTGGGCTATAAAGATTGTAAATTCTTATTTTCACGTCCTTTATCATTATATCAACACCTATAATTTCTGTTTGGTTGTCAGAGATCACAGATACTTCGCTGCAAGGTATTGTATTTCGTGTAAGTATTAGAACTCCTCCTTTATGTCCTTCGCGGTCGAAACGTGTGGCCTGATATCCCCTGACTGAAAATTTGTGCTTGGCGTTGAGGTGTGTCTCTTGAATGCATGCCACATCTATTCTATCTTTATGAAGACGCTGTGTCAGGGATTCTTTCTTGTTATAAACTCCTTCGGCATTCCACTGTAGTATGTTGAGTGTCCTTGGTATTTGGTCAATAGCTCTTAACCTACTCCTCTGTGCCTTGACTCCACAGCACAGGGGAAGGTGACCACCAGTAGTCATGGGTGGACCCCCTCGAGGCAGGGGGCCCGGCACTATCACCGCCTGATGGGACTTCACGGGATTAGCACCATAACGATTAATTTTCATCTGTGGCATCATGAAATGATAAAGTTACGTTGCACTGCTTTGTCAAGCCTGTGGCTCAGTACATCCGATTTCGACAAGCATATTTTGGGGTGCTTTCCCTAGCCTTTGACTGTCCCCAGTCTACCTACAAGGCAGCAGGTTTGTGCGTCACTTCGTCTGGTCCCTCTCCCTTGACCTGTCCGACATGGGTGACCCTACCAGTAGCTGTGCTACCGTCGGCATAGCTCTTGGGGTCATTGGAACGCGGAAGCCCCTCTACCACGTCAAGGTGGACGCACGGCAGAGGGGGGATGCCTTCATCCGACATACAGGACTTGCGTTGGAGCTCAAGCCAACGAACACAAGCAAGCAAGCATAACATGCATAAAAAATGTTGACTGTCTTCGTCTCATTTCTCTAATCAGTTTAAGATGTTAATTTGTTTCTTGTAGGACTTGGTTATTGGTTTTTCTGTCTGTCCATGGTATTCTTTGCATTCTCCCCAGAAACCACATTTTCACAGCCATCAGATGCTTGTCAGCATGACTGCTCATTGTCCAACTTCACATCCACACAAAAGTGCAGGCTCTGTGTAGCACCTCAACACTCTTTTCTCTCGTAGCAACTGGCATCTTTTTATTGGTCAGTATGTTTTTCATCTCGCAAAAGGCTTCCTGCATCATGGCATCTCCCATTAGCTGTTATGACTGTTCCGAGATAGTTGTACCGATTCACTTGTTCAAGTTCAAGTTCAGCTGTGACGAATGGCCCCGTTCAACCTTCGACTATGTCGATTTGGTTGTATTTGGGGCCTTTTATAGTGTATCTCGCGCTTCTTTCGTATATGATGCTGCTTATTTCTGCTTCCTTGAAGAAGATGAGTTGCTGCGATTGAGTTCACTTCATCCTTGTGGTTTTACATGTCTGGCCAGAGTCCACACTTGTTTAGGTCTGGAGTAATTGTGTGCTTACCCCGTCATATGGTGCTGTTTCACTCAGGGAGTTTTACCAGTTGTCGTCTCTCCTGGTGTTCCACCTCTTTCACCGTCTTGGATTGTCTTCGAATCTTCTGGGTCTTTGATTTCTTGTGTCGTTACCGGTTCCGACTAGGTTCTTTGGATACCGCCTCTCGAACCATTGTTGTTGGTTTGGGTAGCCGTGTTCATCCAGTTCTATTTCATCTTCTGTCTGGGTCTTAGTGTTTTCTGGTTCTGGTGTTTCGGTCTTGGACTTGAGTAGTTCTTCTTCTTCTTCTTCTTCGTTCATCCGGAGTTTTTTTTCGGACGTGATTGCGTTGTGCCTGTTTACAGCAGAGCTGCGTTAGGCCGACACATCCGACTTCTGCGGGCATTTGTTGACCGGGTTAACCTTCCCGGGGGGACTTGAGTAGTTCTATTTGTTCTCTTTCTTCTTGTATCTGTTTAAGAGTTTCTTCTGTATTTTCTCTTTCTTCTGGGATATTTGATAGAGTTTCGTCTTTTTCAGCCTTTATAGCAACCATTCGAGCGACAACCTGTTCAATCTTCTGCTGAATTTGCTTCAATTCATCCAGGATGCACTGAACGGCTGTTATGTGTTTCTTTCGTCTTGTTATTTTTTCTTCCTCCATGCTTTTGAATTGTGATCTTCTTCTTCTTCTTCGTTCATCCGGATTTTTTTGTGTGGATGTGACTGCGTTGTGCCTGTTTACAGCAGAGCTGCGTTCTTGCGCCGTTAGGCCGACACATCCTACTTCTGCGGGCATTTGTTGACCGGGTTAACCTTCCCGGGGGTTTCTTAGGACGTTTGAATCTCACTGTTGTGGTGTTATCCCCCATCCTAGCTGGCCCATATAGAACAGCCAAAGACATCCTGGTCAACCCTCAAGGGAAGGCAGGGGCAGACCATGGGCATTCCCCGCCATCCAAGGAGGCTTCCATACTTGCAGAGCCATCACATAGCGCTCTGGTACTGGGCTCACCCAAGGAATCGTCATGTCCTGCACATGGCTGCTTAGCCTCACTTCCGTATATTGGGCCTTCCGTTCACCATAGGCTGTTCCTCCGAATTGTGATCTTAGGTCCTTCAGTTGGCCTTCCAGTTAACGCTTTGTCGCTTTTTGTGAGTCGATTGGTAGCCTCATACTGCCTCCTAGCCTCTTTATATGGTATGTTAGATTTGATGGTGATATTCATGGCTTCCTTGCTGTCTTGGTGGCAGGGGCAGCCTAGGTACCTGGCGCCGTGGTTGCCGAGGCAGTTGGCGCACTTTCTGTTGGTGTTAGGCCTCCTGAAGTCCTCGTCGATCTTTGCATGTTGGCACTGACTGTATGTATGAGGTCCATAGCTGTATCTGCATACCTTCACCTCACTCTTGCAGGTGGCACGGGTGTGCCAAAACTTCTGGCACTTAGAGCACTTCAGCACTCTCGGTATGTAGTGCTCTGGAACTTGGTCTCTCTTGTCCCATCTGATGTATTGAGGAATCACTCGGTCCTCCGATGATACCATGACGACTGTTGAGGGGATGGTGTTCTTTCCGATGATCCTCTCAGCACTGGTGATCTTGAGTTTCTTGTTCTCCCGTGTCAGCATCTCCTTGATCTGGTCGTTGGTGAGATGGGTCTTGACTTGCTTAATGACCCATCGTTTACTCGTGCGGTGCCGGGTGGCTTCCAATGAGATGCAGTTGTGAAGCTTGATGTCGGCCTTCTCCCCTTGTGCAATTTTCTGCGTAAGTGCTGTGGTCTTTGGGTTTTTGTTGATGGAGACCACTGTTCCATCGGGTGTCTTGCGCAGCTGGTAGATGCGGTTTCTTCCCAGCTCGTTTTCCAACAGACTGATTATCTTGTCTGTTGGTAGAGTGGACAGTTTGGCTTCTCCCACGCTTGTCTATTTTAGTAGTAATTTGCCGGTGAAGTCCTCCGTTGTTGTTGTTTCCTCCTGTGTGGAGATCTCTGGTAAATTGGGCTGCATCGTCTTGTTGCTGTTGAGAACTTCTTTGCCTCTGCCTTTTTCTTCCCGGCTGTGTCTCTGCATGTCTCTGTGCGGCACTTTTAACGAGAGGCATCCTCTGCGTTATCCGATTGAGATCTGTTCTCGATAGAGCGTCGAGTCCGATTGGCGATGGATTCACTTATTTAAGATAATTCCCATTTACTTGTATATTGACTGGCACTGCGCCGTCTTGACAGACGATAGTTTGTGAGATGGAGTTATACCTCTCCATAACATAAGGCCTGGGCAGAATTTAGAGACCGTGTATTGCCCATGCATAATGATCCCTCTCTCGGCCTGCCTAGCTTACTCCATAGGAAAGGTAACACCAACATGTCTGGAACAAGACAAACTGCAGAATCTGCCGGATCAGCAAAACAATACTCTAACCCTAACTGTTCAATATTCATGAATTGATTAAGTTACGTTGCAAAGCTTTGTCAAGCCTGTGGCTCAGTACATCCGATTTCGACAAACATTTTTTAAGTATGCTTTCCCTAGCCTTTGACTGTCTCCAGTCTACCTACAAAGCAGCTGGTTTATGTGTCTCTTCGTCTTGTTCCTATCCCGTGATCTGTCCGACATGGGTGGCCTACCAGTAGTTGTGCTACCGTCGGCATAGCTCTTGAGGTCATTGGAACACACAAGCCCCTCTACCTCTTCACGGTGGACACACGGCAGAGGGGGCTTGGGGGAAATGATTGTTATTGACAAGTTGAAGGACAAAATGTCAGTGTATATGACAACTTTTCTAACACAACATGGGGCAAACAGACTGGAAGATATTATTATACCTGCAGAGAGATTTGAGAAAACTCAGAAAGATGTAAGGGGAGCGGAATCGTCGGATGACCGCTGCTCCTCCTCCGGAAAATTTTCAGGAACCAAAGGAGAATATTGAAACCCCCTCCAATAAGCAAAACGGAAAAGCCAGACCGTCAAAGAAGAATATAGTACTTCATGCAATAAGAGAAGGGAAGGAATATTGTCTCAAATGCAGGACCTTAGGACATCATACTAAGGATTGCAAACGTAGACCTCCTCCTCATGTCTCAGCATGTCTGGCTAAGTTGGAAGCAAATAGGGTCAGCACTGGTGGAAGTCCTAACTAGGAAGACCACGAAGACACTAATTCGAGACTTCCAGTTGTAGAATCAGTTATTCTTAACGGATGATCTATCACGTGCCTTTATGAAACTAGTCTACAATTTGATCTTAGCTATGACGACCAGACATCAGGATATAATGACTAATGCGACAATTCCAACGAATCCTCGACCCGAGGAATTGACACAAGCTCAGACAGCGGATGGTTCCCTTACAGCATGTTTTCGTAAACTGCTTAATTCCCATACACCTCTATGTAAAGGCAATATGTTTATGAATAACTAAATACTCCATAGAAAGGCAGGAAAAGAAGGATAGGAGCACGCGCAACTCGTTGTCTCTTCTTCTTTTAGAGCATAAATTCTAGATATGGCTCACAATCTACCATTCAGTGGACACATGGGAATCAATGCTACATTGCATAGGATTTCTACACATTACTTTTGGCCTGGAATGAATGCCGACATCATTCGTTTTGTCAAGTCATGTCCTCAATGCCAGAAGGTTACTCCAAAGCACTGTATTGCACCTGCGACTTTAGGAGAGATGCCCATCACTTCAACTCCATTTGAAAAGGTGGCTGTTGATGTAGTCGGACCACTCAACAAAACGAAGAGGAGGAACCGCTATATACCTACTCTCATAGACACTTGCTCGATGTGGGCTGAAGCAGTGCCTATGCCTTCAAGCGATTTCTTCTTCTTCTTCTTCTTCTTCTTCTTCTGCGTTCATCCGGAGTTTTTTTCGGACGTGATTTGTTGTGCCTGTTTACAGCAGAGCTGCGTTCTTGAGCCGTTAGGCCGAAACATCCGACTTATGCGGGCATTTGTTGACCGGGTTAACCTTTCTGGCTTCAAGCGATTTGAAGCACATAGCTGAAGCATCGCTTTGAATTTTTACCAGATTAGGATTTCCAATTCGGATCCTGACTGATAATGGATCACAGTTGAGGAAAGCTTATGGGGGAAATCTTCAGGCTCTTTTTCTCGACAGATACATAGTTCACCATACCACTCAGTTTCGAACGGATCTGTAGAATCATTTAACTGCACCATTATCAATATGTTGAGGAAATTAGCTCAGGAAAAACCGCAAGAGTGGGATACTTATATACCGGCAGCTCTAATTGCTTATCGGGAAGTACCACATCACTTCACGGGATTCCCACCGGCAACGTTGTTGTTTGGACGGAAAATTAAGGGACCACTTGAAGCTTTATTTCGAACATGGACTGATGATCAGGTAGATGAGACAGTTGTGACTGCCTCTTCGTATGTTGCTGAGTTGAAACGGAGTCTAAAACATGGTTGGACTCTGGCTTCTGATAATCTGCGACAAGCCCAACGTAGAATGGTGCGTTATTTTAACAAGAAAGCAACAGATAGAGAATTAGAGGTGGGAGAGAAAGTGCTGTTACTTCTTCCAATGAGTCAGAATAAGTTGCAGATCGGATGCAAAGGACCATACGAGGTGGTAGAGAAGATTTCTCACACTAACTACAAGATTTCCATCAGAGGAAAGATGAAGATTTTGCACATAAACCTCTTGAGGAAATATCATGAAAGGCCCTTTACCATTGACACAGCACATCTGATGGCTTTGGTGGTGGCTACAGAAGTAGACCATGGAACCACATTGGAAAAAGAGTACCCGCTACAAGCAAAAGAATCCTTTCAAGATGTGGACATCAATTCTACATTAACTCAGAATCAGCAGAAGCGGATTCAGGATCTTTTAGCAACATATGCAGAGGTACTTACTGACAAGCCAGGACTGATTGATTTTGTCGAATTCGACATGAAGTTGACTGATCCTACTTCTGTGCAAGTCAAAACTTACCCCATTCCGTATGCTAAGGCAAATATTTTAAAAAAGGAAATTCAGTAAATGCTTTCATCTGGGATCATATCACCATCTGAGTCACTGTATAATGCAAGAGTAGTGTTATTAAGGAAATCTAGTGGAGAAATCGATTGTGTATCGATTATCGACAGCTAAATGCTATCACTAAAGTTCAGGCTGAAATGCTATTGGATCAGAATCAGTTCTTCACTAATCTCTGCATTACCAATTACTTCACACGGATAGATCTCAGTAAGGGATATTACCAGATTCCAGTTAAATGAAATGTTCAGCCATGGTTGGACTTCAGCACGCCTTATGGACACTATGAATTCAACGTTCTTCTGTTTGGTCTAAGTAATGCTCTGCATGTTTTTACACGCATGATGAGGAAGCTACTTGACCCTTTACATCATCCAGCTATTAGCATCTTCATAGATGATATTTTGATAACTACAAAAACGTTTGAGAAACATGTGGATGTACTACATCTTCTTTTCAAACGACTTAAATAAACCGGTGTGACAGCAAGACCTAAGAAGTGTCGGATAGGTTTCCAGCAGTTATATTTTCTTGGTAATCAGGTATCTCAAGGATTCATGACACCTGTTGAAGGAAATGTTGAAAACTCAGAAGAGCTCCTCGTCCAAGCGCCAAGAAGGATGATAAATCATTCGTATTCTTATGCGGATTCTACCAGAGATACATTAAGGACTGCAATTCTTTGACAGCCCCTTTGACTAATTTGACAAAGAAAGGGAATCCACAGTAAAGTTTATTGGTCACCTGACTGTGAGAAACTTATTCAACTCATTGACTGCAAAACCAGTTATTCATTTACCAGATCTCACTCGTCCATTCATTCTTCGAACAGATGCAAGCAACATAGAAATTGAGGCTACACTTCTTCAGATGAAGGAAGATGAACACTCAGTGTTGTTTCCAGTTGCTTTTGCAAGTAGAAAATTGAATTTCGCAGAGAAAAATTATTCCACAAAAGAGAGTGAATGTTTGGCATCGTTATGGGCAGTGGAGAAATTTCAGACTTATTTATATGGAAGACATTTCACGGTACAATGTGATGATCAGCCTTTAATATTTTGGCATCGACACGGAACCTGAATGGAAGACTGATGAGATGGTCTCTACTTTTACAACCATGTTCGTTCCAGATTGAATATGTACCTGGGAAAATGAATGTTGGGGCTGACTATCTCAGTCGACTTCCAGTTCCTGATGACATTGGTGAATCAGAGATGGTAGGACATATGGAGGAGACGATGAATCAATCGAGGAGTCAGAAAACTGAGGATAATTAAGGCTCCAGTTTGTCTACGAACAACTGTCTTGGAGGGGAGCCATGTGATATTATAGAATTCAATCATCCCACGTTTTTCTGTAATAGGTGAAAATCCAGTTTAAAAACTGTAACACTGGACCATTATGAGACGTCAAAGAATAGCTTGACAGATCTAATTATAGTAAGTCTTGTCCTCAAAACAGTTGACACAAGCGACTGATGTAGTAAGATGTAAAAATAGACATATTTCATGAATCACAATACCTAAACCATCTTGTGAATGAACGACCTTATAGTGACACGGCATAGTTCAAGGTTGAAGTGAAATCATTTCTTAACATTAACGTGTTGATGCTAGGAAACACAGAAAAAATGTACAACGAATCTTTGAGAGAGAAACACGTCGATCACAAGGAGGAGAAATACTATTGGCAGGTGGTGAAGTAGTTGTGAAGCAGTGACAATTGTTGGTGATGTAGTCAGCGCAGGCCAGCCTAACAAAAAGTGAGGGAACTGTTTGAAACCTCAACATTTCGCTTAAGCCAGTACTGGGAGAAAAACAGCATACTTTCGTTTTTTCTTTCGTTATTTCGTCAATCCTAATATTTCGATTTTCTTTTACCTACCCTAAGCTCTCTTGGTTTTCACAGTAAGTGTATCACTTTAAACATTTTTATAATACTAAAGATGTGAAAAAGGTGGTGTATAATATTGTAGAATTTGTGCTGTGAAATGTGTTTTTTCATTGAGGATCATTGATTTTTCACTTGCTGAAAACAACTTTTGAATGAATAACCAAGCTAAGTCAAACAGTATCTTGCCATGCTTGGACTCTCTTCTCTTAGGATGGAGATTCTGAAAACTACAGGAGTTTATTTTGCTCTAAATGCAAATCATTATTTTTACTTCTTGTGCTTCAGTAATTTATAATATGTGCTCATCCTTGGCTGTGAAAAACCATGTCTTGATTCTTGCACTTCATAAGGAGTCTTCTCCATACTGTAGAGACTATTCTTATAGGTTGCTGTCTGGACATGATGTGCAGATATTCAACTTTCACACTCTTTTCTTAATTGTGCTCTTAGAATATTCAAGGGAATAATATATTTGTGCTGAAGATGATTTATCGTGTTAAAAGGAAACACTAGTTAGATAGGGTGTGTCTCGCAGGACGTTGCATTAATGGCCAGCATGATACTTGTGCTATAACAAGTCTGACGGTGATTTACGTTCAACGCTATACCAAATTGTGAGTGAACGCCAGAAGGCAGCTTCACTGGGTTTATTTTGAAACCATATGCCTGTGGAAGGGACAGATATTTGAATTTGTGTCTTTAACCCCTATATAATGGAGATAGGCTGGAAGGGCAATCTCACGTTCAGTGTGTTCGAACTTTTGTTGACATGATGAGATATTTATCTGAAAAACCTCACTGGATTCTTCTTCTTCTTCTTCTTCTTCTTCTTCTTCTTCTTCTTCTTCTTCTTCTTCTTCTTCTTCTTCTTCTTCTTCTTCTTCTTCTTCTTCTGCGTCCATCCAGAGTTTTTTTTTCGGACGTGATTGCGTTGTGCCTGTTTACAGCAGAGTTGCGTTCTTGCGCCGTTAGGCCGACACATCCGACTTCTGCGGGCATTTGTTGACCGGATTAAACTTCCCGGGGGTGTCTTAGGACGTTTGACTCGCACTGTTGTGGTGTTATCCCCTATCCCAGCTGGCCCATATAGAACAGCCAAAGGCATCCTGGTCAGCCCTCAAGGGAAGGCAGGGACAGACCATGGGCATTCCCCGCCATCCAATGAGGCTTCCAAAATTGCAGAGCCAACGCACAGCGCTCTGGTACTGGGCTCAGCCAAGGAATCGTCACGTCCTGCACATGGCTGCTTAGCCTCACTTCCGTATATTGGGCCTTCCGTTCACCGTAGGCTATTCTTCCGGAAGCCAGAAGAATGCAGTCTGCAGATGACATCCACACAGTGAGCTTTCGATTCGGACTTTCGGATGATTCTTATTATCATGATTTATGACAAGATTGATGTGTTATTTTTGTTGTATGTTTTACATTGTGCATGTTGGATTATTGATGACTTTTGAGAAGTTATGGACATGACGGAAAATGATGGGACTTAATAAGACTTCTGCTTTGCACAAGACGATACTTTTCCTATTATTAACGATCTGAGTGAGCTTGAGAATTAAAATTATTTATCATTATTCCCTTGTGACGATTCGCCTTTACTCGATGACAATACATTTCATTGTTTATGTCATGTGCTCAACTGGATGTCCCTGAGTCATCTTTATTGTTTGTTTTTGTCTTGACATCGTACCAACATGATATAACATCTCAACGGTCGATTAATTAAATGGACATTAACCATATTAAATGATTATTGTAATCTATCATTTTTCTCAGCAGGTATTTATCACAATATATATTTGTTATAAACTAATATTTATTTCCATAGATGATTGTTACAGTGATTGAATTTTCTCACCACAGATGTTTACCATCACATGATGTGATTGGGCTTAATTTAACATGATTTTCCCCATATCAATAGGAAAGCCCTGGAAGATTTAAATAACTCCTATTGTTTATTTCAGATGATGTATCGTTGCTGTATAATAATTCACACAAAACATAACACCACAATGATTTGATAGACTTTGCAGAGATATAGCTATTTGTTTTTGTTCAATCAATAGAGCTGAAGGAAGGTTTGCTTGTTGCGATATCCTATGCAATAGTTTGTGTCTGGCTGGAGGGCTGAGGACGGATGACGGCTATGCCTCAAACTGCCTGGATGAATGAGGTTATTTTCGTCTTTTGGAGTGATGAGTGTGAGACAGCCTTCATACAGCTGAAGAGGGAGTCTTGCCATTTTTCATCTACCGTCATATTCAGCCATGTCTTTGAGTGCCACCTGAGAAAAAGCTAAGTATTAGCTAAGAACTATACATTATGAACATACACCCACATATCCTGTGAAATTAAATTAAAGAACAGTACCACGTTTGGACAGCTGTTGTGGACATTCCTCGCTGGAGGCAAAGAAGTGACACATGAACAATATTTAATTAGATTACAAACTATTTCAAGAAAAGAGTGCACTGGTGGAAATGTCGAATATTGTTAGTCGTGATTTCATATTGTAAAGATCCATGGCATTCATACTTCACCAGATGTTCATTCAATACATTTGGAAAATACAAATTATGCTTGTGTTTAATTAATCGTTTATAAAGTTAGCAGTTGTTAGATGTGGCTAATTGTTTAAACAGACAATGTGTACACTTAATTAATGGGAGTCTCCAGTGGCTGGTTGATAACGCGGGTAAAACCTTAATTAAAGTGTGAAGCTTAATCCTCTGGTTTTCCTAGTGACTACCCAGGACTCCTCCTACCTTGTACACGGAAGCTCAGTGTCTTTATTAATACTATTTAGAGTGGGGAAATATTCCATAATAATTCTCTGATCACTCATGGGGGGTGGGGGATTGAGCCATTCGCTGGCTTCCTGGCAAAAGAGAACTTTGTCTTTATCAATACCCTGGACCCTAGACATCTTGAATTGTATTTCTTCCCCCCCCCCCCTTTCAACGCCACAATTCATCGCCTTGATTTCCTACTTTTGCAGTGAAGTCACCCATTATATTTATTTCTGAATTTTTACATTTCTTCAAAGCAGGCATTATAAAATTGCTCTATAATATCTGCACTGCATTCTTCTGTTGAGGTATATATTTGAATGCAGTTTGTGTTTAAAGGTTTGCCGATTACTTTTACCAATAGAACCCTGTCTGACACAGCCCAATATCACTGAACATATTTTGATATTTGTTGATCCAAGATAATTGATACACCTCTTTGTCGTTCTTCTCATCTAGAATAAATAATCTTAAAATGACTTCATGTCTTAATCCCTGCTCCTTTCCATCTCGTAATTAGTTGATTCAATCAATCAATCATGTGCCATGCCGGAAAGCGTGGGCGGTCATGACTCGCCATTTCACTCGATCACCAGTGTCGTGGATCAGCTCAGTGTTCCTGTCTTGTCCATGCCATGTGGCTAAGCCATCCAGGTATTTTCCTCTCGGTCTTCCTCTTGGTCTGTTCCCCTCGATCTTGCCAGTTGTCACTAAGTTCTCCAATCCATTTCTTCTCATAACATGTCCAAAAAATTTTGACTGTCTACGTCTAATTTCTCTAATCAGTTTACGATTAGTTGATTAGGTACCGTAAATTAGGCGAATCATGGTAAACTAGGCAACTCCTCATATGACCGAGAATTGTGGAGGGACATGCACATCTACGCCATTTGACAAGACAAATGATAATAACAATGATGGTGCTGATGACAACGATGAATCATCATACCAACAACCCTTCAACTTCAGCCAAAGTTCACCTATGTGCGATACCTATTGCGGACAATATCGTTAATTTCGGCTACTTGCCGTTGACCGTGAAGTGTTCTTTGTGGTCCCCATGTATCACGTGTCCTCTTCTACAAAATTCATCGTCAGAAAGACACTTTTCTAGAGAAGAGAATTTGGACCATTTTATTTCTAAAGTAAAGTAGCGTTATTTTCATTCCAAGGTACGTATTGCACGCTTTATTTGTGTCGAATACAATTGTTAGTGTTGTGAATTGCGTTGAAATGTATGTATTATGTTTAATGTTGAGTTTTCAAAACGCGACTTCGCCATTGCTATCACATCGGTGCAGTCTGTGCGGCCATGTTGTTGATTATAAACCGGCATTTGGAAGCGATTACAATAACATTGTCGCGCTTTTCAGACTTTAATATTACCGTAAAGGTTGGCGTGGTACGAGTCTTATTGACATATTATAAATGAGGTGAGGTAAGTATCGTTAGAAATATCGAGGTTTCTTATCAAGCTGAAGTTACTGAGTTATTAAAATAGCTGTCGACTGTCGTGTTTTGTTTATAAAAACATTGTTTTGGCTTCAGAAAGTTATCGATATCAGGAAGTTTAAGCAATTTGCTACACTTTTGTTTGATGTTTTGTGGGAGTTCTGTAAATTATTATGACAATAGAACTATTAGAACTGTCTTATAAACAGTATGGCTTATTTAAGTCACTTAATTTTCTTCTGTAATTTATTTTTAAAAAAAATGCTGGATTCACCTAAAGAAAATGAAATCAGAATCCAGTGGTACTTCATTAAATTTGATTAAAATCTCATGTCATTTATAAGCAAAGATGTTAATTTTGTTTGTGAATTAATTGCAAATCAAATGCTCAAGAGATATAGAAGACAGACAAAAAAGTAGCCAGTTATTTTAAGTCAAAGTTCGCTATGCAACAAAAGTCGGCACTCTTCCGACAGGTCACAGACCCTAACCCTAATCACTTATTCACTGCAGAACTATTTAGACCCGTCTGTCAGAAGAGTGCCCAAAAGTTTGTTTACCCGTGGACTTGGAATGTACCTCTGCGACGAGAGTCTGAAACGATGCATTTCAAGAAGAAATGACTACTGGTTAACACAGATGTACTGTGCTTGGTACATGCCCATTGGCATAAGTATGGCATAAGTACTCTCCTCTCCCGTAGATTATGTATGGATGCTGACTACACCTGTCACACTCTGGAGACACATTTTTACGCGTACCAGAATAAACATGTAAAAATACAAGTTAGAGATTGTATGTTATGTTGCTTCAGTCTGTATATTGTGGTCTCACTGAATGTTGTATCATTACACAGAAATCTTTCCTTAATCACTTGCACTATTGAATCCTTTTGAAAATTTCCCAATTATAGGTGCTCTAAAAACTATCCAGTCTGCCCTCATATTACAACAGACTTTTGCATATCTAGGGCAATATGTCCCTACAGGGGTAGAAAAACCCAGAGTGGGAATTGGCGCCAATATTTTGTTGTTTTCTTAGCCTGCATTTGCAACAAAAAACAAACATATTTACTCCTGCATGGAAAAAAGGGCGCTGACTCATTTATTTTTAGTAATATTCTACCTCTGAAGGGTAGAAGAATCCTAGTCACCTTGATGCCCAGAAATGTTTACCTGGCACCTTAATTTTCAATAGTTTTCTTAGCCCTTATTTGCAAAAATCTATGGCTCTTGAGACTCCTGGGTGGTAAAGGGGGAATGGCTCTTGAATTCTATTAAGTTTTCTCTACCTCTGAGAACATGTTAACCCTCTAGCGGGCAAAGCGTCCAGGAAAGTTTCTACCCCCTAACGGGCAAAACGTTTGAAAGCGACCGTGGCTATTATGCATTGTAAAAACGCGATCTCTCGGCTTTCTGAGACTTCCGATTGTCTAGTTTCACTTTCGCCGATACCTTGACAATGTGGCCGCCATTTGCAAGCATGTACTTTTAATTTGAACAGATTTAAAAAATTCTTCGTGGGTTTTACGTTTTGTATTTCAAAATGGATTTTGACGATTCTTCAAGTGCTAGCGGAGATTTCTCTGTGTTCAATTTAAGTGACATTGAAAGGCACAAAATTGACTATTAATTGGAGCTAGATATCAGTGATCAGCGTTACATTGCGTTAGCAGTCGTGAGTCGGACTTTAAAGAAAGTGATTATGATTCGGAAAATGTGTTTGTAAATTGCCATATAGATGACTGACAATCACAAACAATATGTTGTATTTTGTAAATATTTGTGTTCATGTGTGGATTAGCGGCATAATTCACGTGAGTAAAATATCCTGCATGCTTTTCCCTTCCTTTTGCTGTTTATTTGACTAAAATCTGTTGACTAACAACTTATATGTAATATTTTTACTAACGTAACCCAAAATTTTACCGCACCTCAAAATTCTTCTTGCCCGTTCAGGGCTACAAAACAGACAAACGTCTGCCCGGTAAAGGGTAAAGTATCCACTACTTAGCGTTGAACAAGTTAGAATAGCCACTGCCTAGGGCTGACACAGTTAACCGATGAATATTTTCAGATGAGTCACAATGGAGGAGATGTCGATATGAAAGAAGACATTTTGACTCCCGAAGAGGAAACTGAAGCTCAGATCCTTCTTAACCATGGAATTAGCAAAATAGTTGCCAAAGAACTACTTAACATCTACAAAACAGGTATATTGTAAAGTAATGTACTGTTGCACTAATTCCACAGCTGTCTTCTTCCTCCTCCTTCCTCCAACTCTGCTAAGTCCTTCTTTGTAGGCTTGTCCAATGCTTGGTTAAGTCTTGCAGCTAGTTTTATACAAATACAGTATGATCTAGCTAGCTAGTCCCAACATGGACAACTATATATATATATATAGGATTAATTCTTTCATGTGTGGTGACAGTAATGAGTAAATGATTTTCACTTGAATTATTTCGGTTTGTTTCTCAAAGTTCAAGAGGTTGTTATACCTTTAGTTCTTAATCGTTATGGTGCTAATCCCGTGAAGTCCCATCAGGCGGTGATAGTGCCGGGCCCCCTGCCTCGAGGGGGTCCACCCATGACTACTGGTGGTCACCTTCCCCTGTGCTGTGGAGTCAAGGCACAGAGGAGTAGGTTAAGAGCTATTGACCAAACACCCCAGACACTCAACATACTACAATGGAACGCAGAAGGAGTTTATAACAAGAAAGCCTCCCTAACACAGCGTCTTCATAAAGATGGAATAGATGTGGCATGCATTCAAGAGACACACCTCAACGCCAATCGCACATTTTCAGTCGAGGGATATCAGGCCACACGTTTCGACCGCAAAGGACACAAAGGAGGAGTTGTAATACTTACACGAAATACAATACCTTGCAGCGAAGTATCTGTGATCTCTGACAACCAAACGGAAATTATAGGTGTTGATATAATGATAAAGGACGTGAAAATAAGAATTTACAATCTGTATAGCCCGGCAGATAAGGATCTTATACTCTCAAACATGAAAATAACTGACACAAATTGCATTGTTGTCGGAGACTTTAATAGCCGTTCAGAAAGATGGGGATACCCAGATACTGACAAAAGAGGAGATGAAGTGGAGGACTGGGAAATAGACTCAAATCTCCATCTACTCAACAAAGCGGATGACACACCGAGCTTCTACTCCAGAAGATGGATTACCACTTCTACTCCAGACGTAGCTTTCTGCACAGGAGACATCCTCCACAAAATCGATCGCCATGTGCTTGACCAATTAGCAGGTAGTGACCACAGACCAATCAAGCTTGTAATAAATATGGAGTATGTTCCACAGGAGCAAAAGCCTTTGCCCCGCTGGAATTACAAACGAGCAGATTGGGACAGATTTGCCATACTAACAGACAAATATTGTGAAAACATAAATACACGATATGGCAACATGAAGCAAATGGTGGAAAGTCTAAACAGAGCAATAATACAGGCGGCCACTGAGTCTATTCCAAGAGGAGCGAGGAAAAATTACAAACCATACTGGACTGAGGAACTACAAATTTTGGAGGACAAAGTTGAAGATGCTAGGAAGACCGCAGAGAGAGAACAAACAACTGAAGCGAACATCTCTCTCAAAGCCATCTCAGCAAAATATAAAAGAACAGTAAATCAAACAACAAGAGATTGTTGGAGGAAAAAAACAGAAAACCTGAATTTTGACAGGGATGGAAACAAACTATGGAAACTAGTGAAAGCCATGAACAATGAAGGACCTAGAAACAAACAAATAACAATTAAACAAGGAAATGCCTTGCTTACAGGAAAAAAGGCTGCAAATGCACTAATGGAACACTATGCCAATGCAAACCACATTGATATTACAGCCGAACAGAAGAAAGCAATCAAAGATAAACAGATACATCATAGATATACAGAGACAGCAGCAGAATATATGATGGCAAATCTAACAATGGAAGAAATGGAACAGGCAATGAATACCCTAAAAAAGAAGACATCATCAGGAAAGGATGGAATCACAAATGAAATGCTAATAGGACTAGGCACTAAGGCAAAAAAGAAACTACTAGCAGTCCTAAATTACAGCTGGAAGAGGGGAATAGTCCCACAGGCATGGAAGGAAGCTATACTAATACCAGTCCCAAAGAAAGGAAAAGACCTGGAAGAACCAAATGGCTATCGACCTATCAGTCTTCTTAGCTGTGTAGGAAAATTAATGGAACGCATTATCAATGGCAGGCTAACATGGCATCTGGAAGAAAACCAACTCTTAACACCTCACCAAGCAGGATTCAGAAAGTACAGATCCACTGAAGATCAAATAACCTATATAGCTCAGGAAATAGAGGATGCCTTCCAAGAGAAAAAGCACACACTAGCGGTCTGGATAGATTTAGAAAAAGCATTTGATAAAGTATGGAAGGAAGGACTGAAAGTAAAACTGCAAGAAATGCATGTTTATGGGAAAATGTACAAATGGATCAGCCACTACCTTGAGAACAGAACTGCCAGTACAAAAGTACAAGGACAAACCAGCAAAATGATGCTGTTGGAGCAAGGTGTCCCCTAAGGAGGAGTTCTTTCACCAACATTATTCCTAGCATATATAAACGACATCACGGAAAATTTTCCAGCCAGAGTACACACATCATCCTTTGCAGATGACCTAGCCATATGGACATCTGAAGAATATATTAGTACAGCTAACAGCAGAATACAGCAAGCCCTATTAGCGCTAGAGGACTGGTCAAAATCATGGCTAGTGAAGATAAGTGAGGAGAAAACAACATGCACAGTGTTCTCCCTCTCAACTAAAACTCAGCAACCTAAGCTGGTATTGAATGGAAAAATATTGCGCCATGAAGAAAATCCAAACTATCTAGGAGTCACCTTTGATCGTCGCCTGACATGGAAGACACAGGTTGAGAAAAATCGAACAAGAGCAAGGCAAAGAATGGCAATCATGAAAAAGCTTGCTGGTACAACGTGGGGAGCAGATGAGAAAGTTCTCAAGAAGTTATATACTGGACGGGTGAGGCCAGTACTGGAATATGGCATTGCAGCTTGGGCAACAGCAGCTAAGTCAAACTTTAACAAAATAAGTAGAGTCCAAAATCAAGGAATGCGAATCATAACTGGAAGCCTGAAGACAACGCCTATTAATGAATTAGAAAAGATCACTTGTTTACAACCAATGCAGGATAGAAGAGATAGCAGAGCCCAGCAACAAGCTGAAAAATTTAGAAGATTGACAGACCACCCTATGTATAAAAGGTTTAGTGGTTTTGGAAAGGGAAGACTGAAGCGTAGCAACTTTGTAGAAACTGCAAAACGAAAGATTAGGGCAGATCCCATACTTAACATATCAACAGTCAAACCCATTTACAATGCAGGCAAGTTCCCAGCTTGGAGACAGCAGCAACTGCCTGAGATGATAGAAAACATTCCTGGTATTGAGAAAAAGAACACTCAGCATGAAACCGAAAGAAGAGAAATAACCCTAAACTACATAAAAGAACATTACCCAAGCAGCAATTGGACCCATGCATATACAGATGGATCAGCCAATAATTCAGTAGAGAATGGAGGAGGAGGAATTCTCCTAAATTTAAAAAATGGAGTGAAAAAAACACATTCAGTGGCAACTGGAAAGTTTTCAAGTAACTTCAAAGCGGAGGTAGAGGCTCTGAAAACTGCAGCAGAAATGCTCTTGATGGAGGAAAATAAAGAGACGCAAATAGCTATCTTTACAGATGCAAAGTCAGCTGTCTCAATACTGAAGAGCAATAACAGCACAGAAATAGCTGACCTAAGAGCAGCACTCCATGGTCTATGCCAGAAATCACAAAAAGTTGTAATACAGTGGATCCCATCACATTGCAGTATACCTGGAAATGAAGAGGCTGACAGACTGGCAAAAGAGGGCGGACGACTACCACAGCCTGACATAGACATAACCTATAATGAGGCAAAGAGGTTGATAAAAAGCACTTATAGAACCAAATGGGAATCAGAGCATCCAGGCCACCAGAAGGATGATGCATATTACAAACTCGACCGAAGAGAACAAGTAGCAATCTTCAGACTCCGCACAGGACACAACAGGCTGAAATACCACTTGTTCAACAAACTAAAGATAGGAGATACAGATGAATGTAATTGTGGAACTGGTAAAATGACAGCTAAACATTTGCTGCAAGAGTGCCCAATATATGCAGAACAGAGAAAGATATTTTGGCCCATACCTGCTTCATTCGAGGACAAGCTCTATGGAAATATCAACAAGCTCAAGTCGACTGCAGCTTACTTTAACTGTATTCAGGTTGACATTTAAATGTACATGAAGAAATATTTAGACTGCCACACTTCATACCACAGGCATGTCGGTTACACAAGCCTCCCAGAGGCATGAAATGGAATATTGCTTGGATAGCAAATCCATTACGTGGAAAGTCCGAATCGAAAGCTCACTGTGTGGGCTTCAAAAAAGGTGGAAAAAGTGTCCTAGTGGCACAAAATGGAATATTGCTTGGATAGCAAATCCATTACGTGGAAAGTCCGAATCGAAAGCTCACTGTGTGGATGTCATCTGCAAACTGCATTCTTCTGGCTTCTGGAAGAACAGCCTATGGTGAACGGAAGGCCCAATATACGGAAGTGAGGCTAAGCAGCCATGTGCAGGACGTGACGATTCCTTTGGGTGAGCCCAGTACCAGAGCGGTGTGTGATGGCTCTGCAATTATGGAAGCCTCCTTGGATGGCGGGGAATGCCCATGGTCTGCCCCTGCCTTCCCTTGAGGGCCGACCAGGATGCCTTTGGCTGTTCTATATGGGCCAGCTGGGATGGGAGATAACACCACAACAGTGAGAGTCTAACGTCCTAAGAAACCCCCGGGAAGGTTAACCCGGTCAACAAATGCCCGCAGAAGTCGGATGTGTCGGCCTAACGGCGCAAGAACGCAGCTCTGCTGTAAACAGGCACAACGCAATCACGTCCGGAAAAAAACTCCGGATGAACGAAGAAGAAGAAGAAGATACCTTTAGTTCTGTTTGACAGGCACTAGGAACCTTCCCATTTTATTTTAAATTTTAATTCTCTTCTCCCCGTGATGTCTGGTTTTATTATATTTCTTTTGCTTTGTGGATTCCAGGAAAATAACTTTCTTGTTATACTTTTTACTCTCGTTACATACATTCTCAGCACTAGCATCTTTTCATCTCCTCCTGATATACTGGTATTTGTTCAGTCATCTCAATTACCTCACTCCACATTAGTCATTCTGTCATACCATTTTGTCTTTCTGTCTTTACTGGCAACATTTAATGAATGTTTATGTATTAATTGTTTTTGTTAGTCTCTGTGTTTTTTCTTCTTTATTTTCACTTGGAATTGATTGTTTGCAATGTTGCTTGCCTCTTGTATTAACTTCTGTCAATTTTAGTTCGCTCTGTGGTCCATAAAGTTTGTTCCGGTTGTTTCTCTAGGTCAAGTTTTCCTAGACATGTTGTATTTGGGACAGTGTTAGGGTATGTGATGTGCTGTCTGTAGCACCAATACACATGTGTACATGGCTGATTTCCCAGTCTTACATTTTGTATACATGTGGTTGCGTAATTGATTGTTCTGTTCTAGAATATTTTTGTCTAGTCTGTCCATAGAGTGGCATTTCTTGTGCTGGTGTTGGTGGCTTTCTGCTCCATGTTTCTGATTCATACATATATCTTGTTACAATTTGTTTCATTATTCCTAAAGCAGCTGGCTAGAGGAGCTCATGTGTCATGGTTGTGGCTTAAAGTGACCTATACCTCTCTTCACCTTCCAGCATGGCATCTTGGACAAACATCAGTCTGGCCAACGGAGGGATCTGACATGGTCTTCACTGTGATGAAGCCTGCAAGGGAGTCGCAGCAGTTCCCTCTGTTGACAGTAGACAACCAGCATTGAAGCCTTACACAGACTGCTTGCAGAACTTGAGATGGGTGTGTGTGATCATCTGTGCCAGCTCATAAAGTCTTACAACTGAGCTACTCAATTAGGCAGAGCCATTGTTAAGACAAGGTGGAAACAAAATTCCTATTATCATCATTGGAAGTTGCAACAAATGATGGGTACTTGAGAGCTCTAGAGACTTGTGAATAACTTAAGTGCTCTCACGATATGATGACTGGGCCTCCAATAAAGGAATTTCAGAAAGACTCATTTCAAAATATGCAGCTTTATCTCTGAGTTTGAATTGGGTGGGATAGGAACCAGACAAAGTGATAATTAAACTTACTGCCTTGTAGCTGTCTGAAGGCAGTGAAAGACTAGGAAAAGTAAACCCGAAAAAAAAAAATGCCTGGTGAAGTCAGATGTGCTGAGCCGTAAGCTTGACGAAACAGTGCCATAAAAAAAAAGTCGCTTAAAAGTCGACAGGGTCGACTTCATTGCACTGGGTTTAATCCCATATGGCTCGGTCTCTTTCCGCAGCACGGAAAGCGTCGCACAAAGCACGATCTCCGTAGCTTTCGGCGACGACCCACAGGAGTCTCCGAAACATTTAACTCGTTAACCGAAGGACGCGGCCCGGAATCGAACCCACAACCTTCGGAGCACGAGTCAAACGGCTTGACCACTTCACCACAGAAACATAAGCTTGACGAAACAGTGCAGTGTAATTCACTTCAAGGTAATGACTGTGATGCACATGTCTTGAAAGTGGGAAACAGGATGAAGAAAAACTTAATCAAACTGCATTTGAAAACTACTGCTATTATAGTTATCGAGGGCATAAAGTTTCAGGTTTCCAGACACTTTACCAGACTGTTTATCTTTGTGATTCATTGGTAATTAATTGCATCACACTTCGGCCTGACTCTTGCTGCCTGGCACAGGAAATTTTATGCCCTGGGCATCATTGTAAATTGAGGTCAGATTCAGATGGCTGGTTTAAATCATTGCAAGGTGGTTTCTATATTACAGGTAAGCTGTCTCAATCAGATCTTGATGAACGTGCCATGGATGCTCTGAAAGAATTCTCCCAGGACGATGCCATCAAAGTCTTGCATCAGTTTTGTGAGAGCAACTTGGAGCATGTCACCAACAAGAGTGCTTTTCTGTGTGGACAGATGAAAACCTACAGGCAGAAGCTAAAGGCTGGCAATATGCCACCACTTGTGAAGGGTCCTGATGAGGCAAAACTCAAGGTACATTTCTCTTTTAGATGTAGATCCTTCTCACGACGCTGTGACCAAGCTCATGTTGATTTTCTATGCATGTTTATGGTCATTAGTCTGTCATTGCTTTCTGAACGAGAAGTCAGTGGTTAAGTCTAACTAATGCGTAGGGATTGAATAATATAATATTCTTTGTTTGCCTTTTTTTCTTCCAATGGAGCATAAATCCTCAACTGACTTAACACTCAGCCCTTGTATTCTTTGGTGTCACCTTCAGCTGCTTCCATGTCCTCACCATTTTAACCTCTCTAATTCACTTCATGTATTTTGTAGGTCTCGGTTTCCTTTGTCCTGTGAGTTCTAGGGGAAGTAGTTTCTAGTTATAAAATTAGAAGGTGTTAACCCTTTACAGGGCAGACGCTTGTCCGTTTTGTAGCCCTGAACGGGCAAGATTTTTTCAGGTTCTGTAAAATTTCGGGTCGCGTTAGTAAAAACATCACAAATAAGGTGTTAGTCAACCGATTTTAGTTAAATAAACAACACAATGAAGGGAAAAGCATGCAGAATATGTTACTCACGTGATTGTTGCCGGTAATCCATATATGAACACAAATATTTACAAAATACAGCATGTTGTTTGTGACTTTCCGTCATCTATACGGCAATTTACAAACACATTTTCAGAATCATAATAACTTTCTTTAAAGTCCGACTCACGACTGCTAATGCAAAGTAACGCTTTGCAATGATATCTAGCTCCGATTAATAATCAACTTTGTGCCCTTTAATGTCATTTAAATTGAACGGAGCGAAATCTCGGCTATCACTTGAAAAATCGCCGAAATCCATTTTGAAAAACAGCGTAAAAATTCCGAAAACTATAAAAAAAAGTCCGTTCAAATTCATTGTAGCGCGTTTACAAATGGCGGCCACGTTGTTAAGCTATCGGCGAAAGTGAAAGTAGCCGTCGGAAGTGTCGGAAAGCCGAGAGATCGCGTTTTTACAATGCATAATAGTATCGGCCGGAATCGGACGCTACGCTTGTTTTAAGCGATCGGCCGGTAATGGCCGCTATGCCCTGTAAAGGGTTAAGAGAATGTGAGAGAGGGGAAATGCTTGCATGGGATATCCATGTTACTAAACTTGTTCTTTTGAGAAATTGTCTTCATTTTATTTGATTTAGGATGTTTTGGTTTCAATTTTAGGAAATCTGATGTTTTAAAAAGTGTGATTCTAAACCTAAAAAAGTATTTGTTTATTTATTGGTTCGATAAAGTACTTTTGCGTTTATTGTCAGCTTGGAAATCTGCATACAGAAACTCAATGCTGGTGAAATGACATCAGTTGTTTTATATATACAGTATTCTAGCAGGTAGGGGAGCAGCGTTCATTTGCTTTATTTCATCATCAACAAATGTCTAGTTCTATGTTAAGGGGTAATCTGGTTGCTTCTATGCCAGCGGTGCACACAGAAATCTTTATCCTTTTTACCCCCTGCGCAGACCAGGCACTGTCACCGCCTCGTGGGACTCCACAGGATTAGCACCATTCTGAATTCATTTAATTTGTGGCATCATTGATTCAATGAATTATGTTCATGTTTTGTCAAGCCTGTGACTCAGTATATCCGACTTCGACAAGCATTTTTCGGGTTTGCTCTCTCTCCAAATTTGATTTAATTTCAAGATAGCATTTAAAAAGATATTTGTATTACTCTCTATGAAGAAAAACCCACTGATTATAGATAAAATGTGGAATTAGGCATAGAACCAACATGAAAATCCTTATGTACTTTGATAGCCATCACTAAATAAAGTTGTTCAGGACTTTTCTGTGAGGCTTGCATTTCCTAATACAAGTAAAGTGAAACAGTTATCAGGTTTTACTGTGTATTGTTTTCTCTTCATCAGGAAATTCTGGACCGTACTGGCTATTCTCTGGATGTTACAACAGGACAGAGGAAGTATGGCGGCCCACCCCCAGGAGGAGACCCAACACCACCTGGTACAGGCCATGAGGTAACATATATTTTAACACATTGAACCCCTTCCCCTTGACCGCGTCTGGCAGCTCCTTAGGGAATAATCTGTTTTACATGATCATACCACCTCTATATTCACCTTAATCAGACTTCTTGGAGGTCAGGGTTTCTGAAAGGTTTAACACGCTGAAACTTTCTCATCCATCCACGGCAGTGTGGTTTTGTTCTACATTCTGGTCAGTTGGGCTTTAGTGTTGACCTTTTGTCCTTGATTTGGGAACATCAGTTACAAGTACGAGTCTTGTGTCTCGAGTCTAGTGCTTCCACATTGACGTGAATGGGCGTTAGGTTCATACCAGAATACGATCAGCGTTGCCAGTGGTGGGTTGTGCTCAATATTTAAATCTCAAATCCCGAAACAACCAAATAAATCAATTACAAGTACATCAGAAGTCGGAGAGGGTTCGCCTGATGATGAGGGACACTGGTAATAGGGAAAGCTAACCATCATGCAAAAATCAGTCTAGTGCACAGCTAGTAGTAGCAACTGCTAGTAGTAGTGACACATATGTGGACTACCCTTGAGTTCAAAGCAAATGAACGTGGGGCAAGAAAAATCTGTTCTAATGTATAACTTTGACTACAACAGTTGTCATTGTCACTGTTTTCCACTGTCTGCAACACTTATCATGAAGTACACCATCTGCTGTGGTGGAAGTGTTTCCGCCAATTCCATTTTACAAATTATAGAGAAAACTTTGAGCTCAAAGTTAATATGTTTCTTACCCTGGAAACTGGCTTCAGTTTCTTTCTACTCATTTTATTCAGTGTGCATGATTGACAGGTATAACGTAGTGTGGGCAATATAATAAAGGTAAAGTAATGCTCTATTTTAGGTGCTAGAGGTGCACTTGAGGGTATATGGGGGTAGTCTCACCGGCCGCTCTTTACTTCCCAAGACATTTCCTAGTATCCATTTCAGACTGGGTTCACCCAGGGGTCAGGTCAGTTACAAGAAAATTCAACATCACTCTGATGCAGATTGAAACTAGTACATAGCAAATCTATTACGTAGAAAGTGAATTGAAAGATCATTGTGTGAGCATCACCAAAGGTGGAAAAAGCGCCTCGGTGGCACGAAATGGAATATTGCTTGGATAGAAAATCCATTATGTGGAAAGTCCGAATCGAAAGCTCACTGTGTGGATGTCATCTGCAGACTGCATTCTTCTGGTTTCCGGAAGAACAGCTTATGGTGAACGGAAGGCCCAATATACGGAAGTGAGGCTAAGCAGCCATGTGCAGGACGTGACGATTCCTTGGTGAACCCAGTACCAGAGCGCAATGTGTCGGCTCTGTAATTATGGAAGCCTCCTTGGATGGCAATGAATACTCATGGTCTGCCCCTGCCTTCCCTTGAGGGCTGACCAGTATGTCTTCAGCTGTTCTAAATGGGCCAGCTGGGATGAGGATAACACCACCACGGTGAGAGTCTATCCTACGAAACACCCGGGAAGGTAACCTGGCCAACAAATACCTGAAGTCGGATGTGTTGGCTGAAAGGTGCAAATATTGCAGCTCTGCTGTAAACAGGCACAAAGCGATTAAGTCTAAAACAACATTCCGGATGAATGCAGAAGAAGAAGAAACTGGTATGGCAGGTGAGCGTCTGGCAACTATGCTACTGTGGTTTCCAAGTAAAGGTTACTTTTATATGTCTAAATGCGATAGGCATACAGAGCTAGACTTATTTTTGTAAACCAAGTGGCTTTCACTAAAGGATGTGGTCGGTATCTCATCAGCCGTCTTCCTAAGACATCTCTGAGTGTTTGTTTAGGCTGGTCCTGCGAGCCCAGGCTAATTTTTAAAATATTGTATCCTCATGGCAACTTTATGACCTGAACATCTCTTTCTGTTTGTAGATATTCTGTGGCAAAATCCCCAAGGATGTCTTTGAAGATGAGCTGATCCCACTGTTTGAGAAGTGTGGCCAAATCTGGGATCTCCGGCTCATGATGGATCCCATGACTGGGCTGAACAGAGGTTACGGTTTTGTCACTTTCTGTGATAAGGAAGCAGCAGCAGAAGCAGTCAACAAGGTTCGTAAACGTTATGAACTGTTTTAATTTATTCAGATAAATAGAACTCTTTAGATGTCTTGACCTAGAGTTTCTGGGGATTTTCTGTTACAAACAAATGGTAATGTTGCTTGTTCTTTAGTACTCACACCTTGTATCATGTTTGTAACCCATGAAGTTGCTTTTCATGGGTCACAAACCACTCTTGAGAATTTGTATGTCAAGGGGAAACCACAACATTTTCTCAACGTTTCTGAGCAGAAACTTAGTGTCTCTGGACATATCTGAATGTGTGGTCTTATCCACATATTGCCAAATCTTATTTAAATGTCCAGTTCATCATTTGTCTTTCTATTGCAAAATTATTTAAATGGCATGTCCAGCATTAAGATTTCTACACCCTATAACATGCAGCATAATAAATTTGCTCTCTTTCACCTTGCTAGTGGTAGTAGCACAAGTTCAAAGTGGGCGGGATAGAAAAATCTCTCCTGTTTAAGCTTCCAACATCATCTGTTTTTCATTTGTGCCAGTGTTTTGTGTGTCCTCATTGTGAAGGCATCAGTTTTTGTTGTGTATTGTATCACCATGTTTACAACTGATGTCAGAGGTGTGCTCCCAGACAGTGAGATAAGCTAACTGCTGTAACATGAGCTATGCTTTATGATAAACAGGACATCATACCAGCAAATTTAGAGTTTAATCACTGAAATCATAAACTCTTAGTGAAAGAACTATTGCCTCAGTACATATGCCAGTATGGGTGGAAAAGAGTTGATCGTCTTCAGGAACTTATGCGCTTGCCAGGCTATACAAGTCCAAACTCGGCCATCTCTTAACACCTACTAATTTGCAGCCATAAAGTTACTTAAGAAAAGGAGTTTCATATACTGTATTCAATGAATAATAATTTCTCACATGCATTGAGGCCATAGCAGTTAGTCATCTAAATCAAAGGTTGTACCCGGGAAAGCTAACCCGGTCAACAAACGCCAGCTGAAGACGGATGTGACGGCCTAACGGCGCAAGAACGCAGCTCTCCTGTAAACAGGCACAACGCAAACATGTCTGAAAAAACTCTGGATGAAAGCAGAAGAAGAAGAAACAGGTTGTGCTGACAGAAATATTTCACAGTGACTCTGCAATTACCATGAGCATAACATTGCTCTACATTTGAACAGTATCAAGACTGTTATGTATTTTAGCCAATATATGATTAATCCATTCACTTTATAAAATATATAATTCTGCAATTCATATTTCTGTGACACCTGGTGGGATGCTGTAAAATATGCCAGGCAGTAAGTAAATCTCTTATTTGTGGCTTCTGAGTTTAAATTTACTAATACATTATCTTAAATTTGGAATGATTTGAGCATGATGTTTTTTTGTTGCAGTTGCACAATTATGAAATCCGACCAGGAAAACAACTGAAAGTCAACATTTCCATAGCAAATGTCAGGTTGTTTGTTGGCAACATTCCCAAGAACAAGTCTAAAGATGAGATTAAAGAGGAATTTGGAAAGAGGACAGGTATGAGATTTCTGTCCAGGCATATTAATAATTTGTCATGGAGCAGCTGTCCTACTATGGGACTGTGATGTGATAGCACTATTTGTAGGCTTGGATGCATGGAGGAATGGGTGGCCAACCTTTCCCTCACTTTTGCAGGTGACGAACTTGTGTCCAATGGTGATCACAATCATGACAATATCTGCACAGGTTGCTATCAACTTCATTAACGCGCCCGCTCCCATGCACATTGCTTAATTCTGAATATTTTGGGCGAAAATAATAAATTACTGCTACAGTCTCTACTTTACAAGCAAATTGGCATTTTTTATCATTTTGTGGGAAGAAAACCTACCCCTGGGTTGATCGTGTCCGGTACCTTGGAAGTAAACCTCCACAAGTATTTACCGAAGTTAACACTGACCTCTGTGCTAGAGAGGTGCACAACTACATATAACACACTGTACCTTGGAATGTTATCTAGAGGACCTTAACCTTAGGTAAATGCATGCCCAAGTCTGACCACACTGACCTCTTAGCTAGGAACATGACACACTCTTGAAAGGGGAAGGAAGAAAAAGTATCACAAATGATATTTAGTTAGTCAACAGATCCTCCTCATTGCACATGGAACTATTAGTCCATAAGTGCTCAGATCCCCCCCCCTCAGTATCTCCTTGAACGTTTAGCAGATGATGACACTAGTTCTGTGTTGGTTGACTACTCTTTAGCTTCCTGCCTAGTGCTCTAGTCTAGCTTGACCCCCATCTGACTTGATGTTCTTGCAGTCTGGTCAAAATTCAGAATCACGTCCATCCTTTCAGCTGGTGACTCCTCCTGCCTCACTGAGGGCGTTCAGGATGTCAGCCTGGTCCAAGGCTTGGCTGTTTCCTACAACAGGTCTTGTCTGCTCTGTTTGCTTCTTCTTACAATCACATGCCCAGGCACAACATTTGAAATAGCATGTCAGTTTTTACCATCTCAGAGAATCAAGCCATTGCTTCTGGCCCACGCCTTCTCGATATTCCTCAGCATACTCATGTAGTTGCTGAGAAGATATGCTTGAATGAATATCCGTATCTCCAGCCACAGCATTGTCTTTGTTACTGCCATAACCTTGCAATTTGAACTGAAAGCCCATGAACTGCAGGCGTGCCACACAACAGACCCATTTGTAGATGGTTATATAACGGTGGGCAGAAATGTAAAAAATCAGCTCCCGCACTTTTATGTCAAAGGCACTCAGGTTTTGCTGTATGCTCTCTTCAGTCTAGTGCAGACTGAAAAAGGACGCACAGCTTCTTTCTGGCATTGGCAACCGTTCTTCGCTAGGTGTTATGTTCTCTGGTGAACACACCTGTTTAATAAAGTATTCGGCTTGGCCCATCCAAGATGTTCCTCTTTTTAACCTGCAATGCTTTTGCCCCCAAATGCCATTGTGTGGTTGATGTGAGTTGGCATTGACTCGAAGGTATGCACTTGCACAGCACATTAGTGTTCTGTCCATGGTTAGAAAATCCAGTAGATAACAGTCTTGCGTGCTGTACCTTTTGTGCACCAAAGTATGATTCAAGTGGCCTCATTTGGCACTCTTTCTAGCCTCTCCATCTGCATGTGGTTGAGAGCCAGGATCACTAGAGCATGCTCATTTGCAGAAAGGACCCCAGACCCTGGTATCAGAGATGGGGGAGATTGTTGATATTTATGGGACTGAACGTACAAATTGCCTAGTAAATCACAAACAGCTAATAAATGCAACATCCTGTGAAAGGGATATTAGGATATAGAGAGGTCATTATTCAGCACATGACATAGACTGTCTTGGATTAGACTTGGACTGGTGATGTTTCCTACACCAGTATTAGGTATTTCCTGGTCAACTGGCTCTATCCCAGGGCCAAGGGGAAATCAAAGAGGCCTGGACTCATGAACTGATGTAGTCATCAAACAGTCATTCATCATGCACATGGACAATAATACAGAATAAACCATACAAAACAAATGTGTTGTCATCTGTGGCTGGTAGTCACTCTTGTCATGATAGAAGTGATGTCTGGGACAAAGGTGCCTTGCACTTGGAAGGTTTGTTTACGGACTCAAGTCATTCGGTTCACATATGCAAATTTTCCAGACTCCTGAGGGCTGTTGCCAGAGCTATGAAGTTCGTACCATGTGATGCCTTCGGCAGACATTAGCTGCTCTAAGGAGAGAAGCAGAGCTAAATGGGATAAAACCTGTTGCAATTAAGTATTTTTAACACCTTGCCTTTTGTCATTACAAAGACACTTAGTTAAAAAAACATCAGTACATTAATTCTGTCACAGGAATCTTGTTTGTGCTTGATTAAATATTTTTCCATAATGATGTCAATTTATATGACAAAATGTATGAATTCCACACAGATGGTTTGGTGGATGTCATTGTGTATGGCTCAGCTGATAACCCCAAGCAGAAGAATCGAGGCTTTGCCTTCCTTGAATATGAAACGCACAAACAGGCCTCTAACGCCAAGAGAAAGTTGCAGGCTGGACACCCGAAATTCTGGCAGTGTGATGTCATCGTCGACTGGGCTGACCCCATGGAAGAGCCCGATGATGAAACAATGTCAAAGGTGTGAACATTTGCTTGCCAGGGTTTGAATTTTATGATGTTCATCTCATATTTAGTCTTAGCTGGTTATGATCCAGATCAGTTCTTCAGTGTTTCCACTTCACAAGAGTGGTACTTGTCTTACCTCTGTACTGAAGTAGTGAGTCAGTCTGCCCTCCTCGGAGTATAGTGTGTCTTCTCTAGAGTGTGTCTTCCCTGTGTTCTGAAGTAGTGTTTCAGTCTTCCCTCCTCTTAGAGTATAGTGTGTCTTCTCTAGAGTGTGGCGTTTGTTTTCTCTGTTCTGAAGTAGTGTTTCATTCTTCCCTCCTCACTTGCATTTTCACTAAAGTTGCGTGCTTATGTCTTCTCTAATGTGTAGTGTCTCTTTTTTCTTCTTTAGAGTGTGATGTTTATCTTCCATCTTCTCTAGAGTAGTATTTTAGTCTTCCCTCTTGTCAAGAACATTTCAGTCTTTCCTCTTCTCTAGAGTGAAGTGTTTCAGTCTTCCTCTTCTCTAAAGTAGTGATTGTCTTCCCTCTTCTCTATAGTCTGTCAGTCTTTAGTGTGTCAAGTTTGTTTTCTATAGTCTCATTTACATGCAGTCTTAAAAAATTAAAAAGTGGATTAAAAGACGACAGGGTCGACTTCATTGCAACGGGTTTTTATCCCATATGGCTCAGTCTCTTTCCTCAGTGCAGAAAGCGTCGCACAAAGCACAAACTCCATAGCTCCTGACGAGACTCAGGAGTCTTTAAAAAAATGCACTCATGAACCGAATGATGCGGCCCGGAATTGAACCCACAACCTTCTGAGCCCGAGGCAGTCGGCTTGACCACTTTGCCACGGAGGCTCCGTCATGCAGTCTTTGTAGCCGTGTAAACTAAGATGCCCAAATATATATGCTTTAGAAATTGTATAATAGTTTGTAAGATGATGTGTGTTCATTGTCATATACATGATATCTGCCCTTGCATACCCTAAACCAGGCGTTGACAACCTATGGAGTGCATGCCACATGGAACAATTATTTATAGCACGCAGAGGGAATGGAAAACAGTATATGATCTCATTAAGAAAATAGGTTTTAAAAATTAAATAGAAGCATATAATTCTCTAAAAGCTATTCCTGTCTTTACATCCATTTCCAACAAAAGTTGTTCGACATTGGGGGTTAGAATGTATGGTCTGATGCAAACTGAGTGGCTTAACGGTGACTGACTTTTAGTAATCTCTATTTACATTTGATCTTTCCCCTCTCTCCCGATCACTCCCTCCAGCAACTCGGTAGTTCTCTCGACTGCTGCATACTCATGCCTGAACAGTTCTTTGGCCATAGCACACGTTGGCCTGATTAAGTAATTAAATGGCAAAAACCTGACATTCATTCGTCTTAAGACATGAACACAAACGAATATGAATTAGACCGTGATGGAATTAGGTTGGCATGCTGAATGACTTTGCAACACTACTTAGGCACAACACTGGGGACGAGTTGCTGAATCCTGTCCTAAACAACAATTAAATTAGTCTTAAAATTCATTTTAAAAAAAGGTCTGGCATTATAGATGTTTCTAAGACTTGTGTCGAAAGGGTTACGAATGCAATTCCGCATTCTGCGTTCAAAATAAGGCTGCAGCCAGTTTTGTAGCAGGCACCTTGCGCTGGTTTTCATACAGTGGTATGTGTGCTGGTCATTCATAAAGCTATGGCAAGCTACTGCTAATAAATCAATCAAAAATACTGGTGCTGACTGCGACATTCTGTAAGGATATGCAACTAACTTTTTTGTAGGACTGATTAGATAGTATATTTGTAATCACATGTTTGTAAGAGTGATTAGATCAGTGTTTGGAAGAGTGATAAGATCATGTATTTGTTAGATATTGTGTTTAAGATTGCTTAGATAATATATTTGTTAGAGTGATTAGATGTTTTTGTTAGTAATTACATGTGTATGTTAGAGGGATTACATAATGTATTTGTATATGCAATTAGATAACATTTGTAAAAGATTAGTAGCCTGTTTGTAAGAGCAATGACATATTTATCAGAGTGGTACAGTTGGTCTGAAGCATGCGTTTTCTGTAATGAACAGGTGAAAGTGCTCTATGTACGCAACCTGACATCAGATGTGACCGAGGACTTGCTGAAAGAGAAGTTTGGGGAGTTTGGCAAAGTTGAGAGAGTGAAGAAGATCAAAGATTATGGCTTTATTCACTTCGAAGAGCGCACTGATGCCCTGAAAGCCATGAATGCGCTGAACGGGGGAAAGATTGGGAACTTGGAGATAGACGTCTCACTTGCCAAACCTCCTTCAGAGAACAAGAAGAAAGAGCAGCGCAAGCGTGACCAGGAGCGTCGCATGATGAGGGCTCATTACTATGGGTATGATGACTACTGGGTGCCTCCACCCATGCGGGGCCCGCCAGGAGTGAGGTTGCCGTTGAGACGACCACATTACCCAGGTATGAATCTCTTGTTAATTTATGTGAGCAGGGGTAGTTTTTTGTTTGTTTGCAATCTCACTTCCCTCACCCTTACTTCTTGCCCCTAGTTAGTCAAACTGTTCTCTTATCTTTCCTGCCCTTTAATGTCTCCCTTACTTCTCCTTGCCGGCTTCCTGGCCTAGAGGTTAGCAACTTTTCTCCATAATCTCATATACTCTCGTAAGTAACATGACGACGGTGAGAATCAGCAGTGGTTCGAATCGCGTCGGTAACTTACGGGGTTTGTGAGCCGGCCGCTCAGAAAGCAATGGCAAACTACTGAGCGTAATCTTGCCAAGAAATTAACAATCAGCTGAAAGATGCTGATGTTGACAGCAATGTCCTGTAAAGGATATGCAAAACATTAACATTACTTCTTGCTGACTCAACCACACAGCTTGTGGAGGAAAAGGAACTGCCATCTCTCCTGCTTCCATTGGGCACTGACAAGAAGGATGTTCATTAGTTAGAAACCAGTCTCTATATTACACATTTTGGCTTGTAAAAAGATTGTCCAAAGGGCTCATCCCGATAGAAGAGACTGGGATTCACAAAAAGACAGATAAAAGACAAAGTGAAGAGCACTCATGTATATAGAATGACCTAACATGGATGCCTAGTTTGTCTGGCCAGGTGCTTTTGTCAGAAATAGTGTATTTATAGTGCATGCGAGATCCTCGGTTGAAGGAAAACTGGGACATTGTACATATGTTATACCGTATATTTTGGATAACGACAAAAATTATTATGATGTACATTTTGGGGATTTCATGATTTTTACCATGTGGAAAGTCGGAAAATAAAGATTGGTAATTGCTTGAATAGAGTGGTAGAAGAAGAATCACATATGGAACATGATTCTCACATGCAGGCAATATTAACCAGGTGATTTATATTAAAATTTAAATCTGATTAATCATTAGTCCATTATCATTGCAGAACAACCAACTCCCATGAAATGCTTTCTTCCTCAGAGCCCTTCTACGATGACTACTACAGCTATGAAGATTTTGAATACTATGCTTATCCACCCCTTCCCCCAGCGAGAGGTGGTCGAGGCAGAGCTGCTTTGCCCCCTGTAAGTATATACATTAGAATCTAATCAAGCAGGGCCCTCAGCTCCATGCACATGTAACCTCAGTGTGGGGGTGGAGAGAGACTCACGCTGGTTGCTTATGTGTGCATGGTCAATGTGCTACCAGTTAAATGAAATTAGTTTCTTCTGTAATTGTTTGGTATTGATGGGTTAGCTGTGCTCGTTTAGTCTGATTAGATCTGCTCTCTTTCTTTTTCTCTTTCACTCTCTTTTTCTCTCTGTTTTTGTGTATGTGTGTGTCTGTTATTCAATGCCGGCTCTGTGTCGTTCATAATCCCGTATACCCGTGTTCGAAACACAGCAGTGGGTGGTTTGACCACCCAAGCAGACCCCAATCGTTGGTTTTTACAAAATGGTATGGGTGCCGGTTGTTCAGAAAACAATGGCAAACTACTGAACATAAACTTGCCAAGAGATCACAACAGCAGACAATGCTGATGTTGACTGCAACGTCCTGTAAAGGATATGCAACTAACTTTTTTTAAAAACTATCATTCAATGTCTCCATGTCTGCCTTCTTTTTTCTCTCTCTCAATCTGTGTCTTTATATTGTTTTTTTTATTTGGTTCTTGGTTTCTGATAATCGCTTTGTCCGTCTCTCTGCACACACATTCCCACTCATATTCAAGGTTTAGCCACATTCTTCGTATCTGACACATGCAATTCCAGATGTGTAACTTTATCAATATCAGGCAGTTTCTTGTATGGAATTCATATCCACAACACTCGCAAACATGCAAATAAGACAGATACACAGAACATGCTGTGAAGAAAATGGGATGTCGCCAGAATTTATTTATAAATAATAATAAGGTCAATGGAGCACACAGCTGAAGAAACAGAGTTTATAATGTAGGGACAAGCATAAAATCCCGTGTTGGAAAAACAAGGCACACATTGCTATAAATCAGCACTGGAACATACAGGTTGAGTCATTTTTGGCTATCACTTTCTGTGTGGTGCTATCCTTGTTGTTGAGAATTGTGGCTGTGAGACTTCTCATGCCAACATACCAGCTGTACATAGTTGTGTGTTTTCTGCCTGTCATTTCTCGATGGTGGAGCATACACCAAGCCCTCCTGTTCTGTCTGTCATCCCTCGATGAAAGAGCATACACCAAGCCCTCCTGTTCTCTGCTTGCTATCCCTCCATTGTGGTACATACACCAAGCCTTCCTGTTCTGTCCTCCTTCGATGGTGGGGCATACTCACACCAAGCCCTCCTTTTCTCTGCCTGTCATCCCTCGATGATGGAGCATACACCAAGCCCTCCTGTTCTCTCTCATCCCTCAGTGGAGCATACACACACACACCAAGCTCTCCTGTTCTCTGCCTGCCCTCCCTCGATGGTGGAGCATACTTACACCAAGCCTTCCTGTTCTCTGTCTCTCATCCCATGATGGTAGAGCATACTCAACCAAGCCCTCGTGTTCTCTGCCTGTCTTCCCTCGATGGTGGAGCATACTCACACCAAGCCCTCCTGTTCTGTGCCTCTCATCCCTCCATTGTGGAGCATATACACACCAAGCCCTCCTGTTCTCTGCCTCTCATCCCTCAATGGTGGAGCATACTCACACCAAGCCCTCCTGTTCTCTGCCTCTCATCCCTCCATGGTGGAGCATACTCATACCAAGCCCTCCTGTTCTCTGCCTCTCATCCCTCAATGGTGGAGCATACTCACACCAAGCCCTCCTGTTCTCTGCAATCTCCTGCAACTTCATGTCCTCCCCATAGTATTTGTCTGTGTCTCTAATTCTCATCCCCACATGATTGTAGTCTCCTATCTTTTGTCCTGTGGGTTCCAGAAAGACTTCTAGTTATATTTACAGGATTTTTCAATGTGTTCCTATTCAGCAGCAGCATCTTTTCACCTCTTGTTTGGTTGGAATTTATGCTCTGCATATGGTGATTCCGTCATGCTAGTTTAGTGCTTCTGTTCTGTGCTTGTACCAATTAATGATTTTATCATTAATTGTTTTAGTCATGTCAGTAATTTGTACCGATTTGAGTTAAACATTCTAAGTTGTGGTACTAGATTTAATTTCTTTTAAGTTCCCATAATTTCTTACCGCTAAGAACTGTTGTCAAAAATGTTTAGTTGTTGTAAATGTTAATTATAATAGTCACTGCCATCTGCTGCCTATAGTACCTTCACTAGGGCATGTTTCCTTAGTGACTCAATGAGTATGCTCAGGAAGATAGAGATGGCGTGGGCCCGAAGACAGTGGTTGTTGTCTCTGGAGGAGCCCCTCTGCTGTGTGTCCACCGTGACGAGGTAGAGGGGCTTGTGCGTCCCAATGACCCCAAGAGCTATGCCGACGGTAGCACAGCTACTGGTAGGGCCACCCATGTCGGACAGGTCAAGGGAGAGGGACCAGAAGAAGAGACACACAAACCTGCTGCCTTGTAGGTAGACTGGGGACAGTCAAAGGCTAGGGAAAGCACCCCAAATACATGCTTGTCGAAATCGGATGTACTGAGCCACAGGCTTGACAAAGCAGTGCAACGTGAAACCTGCTGCCTTGTAGGTAGACTGGGGACAGTCAAAGGCTAGGGAAAGCATCCCGAATAAATGCTTGTCGAAATCGGATGTACTGAGCCACAGGCTTGACAAAGCAGTGCAACGTAACTTAATTCATGATGTCACAAATCAAAATTAATCGATATGGTGCTAATCCCGTGAAGTCCCATCAGGCGGTGATAGTGCCGGGCCCCCTGCCTCGAGGGGGTCCACCCATGACTACTGGTGGTCACCTTCCCCTGTGCTGTGGAGTCAAGGCACAGAGGAGTAGGTTAAGAGCTATTGACCAAATACCCCGGACACTCAACATACTACAGTGGAATGCCGAAGGAGTTTACAAGAAGAAAGACTCCCTAACACAGCGTCTTCATAAAGATAGAATAGATGTGGCATGCATTCAAGAGACACACCTCAACGCCAATCACAAATTCTCAGTCAGAGGATATCAGGCCACACGTTTCGACCGCGAAGGACACAAAGGAGGAGTTCTAATACTTACACGAAATACAATACCTTGCAGCGAAGTATCTGTGATCTCTGACAACCAAACGGAAATTATAGGTGTTGATATAATGATAAAGGACGTGAAAATAAGAATCTACAATCTGTATAGCCCAGCAGATAAGGACCTTACACTCTCAAACATGAAAATAACTGACACAAACTGCATTATTGTCGGAGACTTTAATAGCCGTTCAGAAAGATGGGGATACCCAGATACTGACAAAAGAGGAGATGAATTGGAGGACTGGGAAATAGACTCAAATCTCCATCTACTCAACAAAGCGGATGACACACCGAGCTTCTACTCCAGAAGATGGCTTACCACTTCTACTCCAGACTTAGCTTTCTGCACAGGAGACATCCTCCACAAAATCGATCGCCATGTGCTGGACCAATTAGCAGGTAGTGACCACAGACCAATCAAGCTTGAAATGAATATGGAGTATGTTCCACAGGAGCAAAAGCCCTTGCCCCGCTGGAATTACAAACGAGCAGATTGGGACAGATTTGCCATACTAACAGACAAATATTGTGAAAACATAAATACACGATATGGCAACATAAAGCAAATGGTGGAAAGTCTAAACAGAGCGATAATACAGGCAGCCACTGAGTCCATTCCAAGAGGAGCGAGGAAAAATTACAAACCATACTGGACTGAAGAACTACAAAGTTTGGAGGACAAAGTTGAAGATGCCAGGAAGACAGCAGAGAGAGAACAAACAATTGAAGCAAACATCTCTCTCAAAGCCATCTCAGCAAAATATAAAAGAACAGTAAATCAAACAACAAGAGATTGTTGGAGGAAAAAACAGAAAACCTGAATTTTGACAGGGATGGAAACAAACTATGGAAACTAGTGAAAGCCATGAACAATGAAGGACCTAGAAACAAACAAATAACAATTAAACAAGGAAATGCCTTGCTTACAGGCAAAAAGGCTGCAAATGCACTAATGGAACACTATGCAAATGCAAACCACATTGATATTACAACCGAACAGAAGAAAGCAATCAAAGACAAACAGATACATCATAGAAATACAGAGACAGCAGCAGAATATATGATGGCAAATCTAACAATGGAAGAAATGGAACAGGCAATGAATACCCTAAAAAAGAAGAAATCACCAGGAAAGGATGGAATCACAAATGAAATGCTAATAGGACTTGGCACCAAGGCAAAGAAGAAACTACTAGCAGTCCTAAATAACAGTTGGAAGAGAGGAATAGTCCCACAGGCATGGAAGGAAGCTATACTAATACCAGTCCCAAAGAAAGGAAAAGACCTGGAAGAACCAAATGGCTATCGACCTATCAGTCTACTGAGCTGTGTAGGAAAATTAATGGAACGCATTATCAATGGCAGGCTAACATGGCATCTGGAAGAAAACAAACTCTTAACACCACACCAAGCAGGATTCAGAAAATACAGATCCACTGAAGATCAAATAACCTATATAGCTCAGGAAATAGAGGATGCCTTCCAAGAGAAAAAGCACACACTAGCAGTCTGGATAGATTTAGAAAAAGCATTTGATAAAGTATGGAAGGAAGGACTGAAAGTAAAACTGCAAAACATGCATGTTTGTGGAAAAATGTATAAATGGATCAGCCACTACCTTGAGAACAGAACTGCCAGGACAAAAGTACAAGGACAAACAAGCAAAATGATGCTGCTGGAGCAAGGTGTCCCCCAAGGAGGAGTTCTTTCACCAACATTATTCCTAGCATATATAAATGACATCACAGAAAATTTTCCAGCCAGAGTACACACATCCTCCTTTGCAGATGACCTAGCCATATGGACATCTGAAGAATATATTAGTACAGCTAACAGCAGAATACAGCAAGCCTTATTAGCGCTAGAGGACTGGTCAAAATCATGGCTAGTGAAGATAAGTGAGGAGAAAACAACATGCACAGTGTTCTCCCTCTCAAATAAAACTCAGCAACCTAAGCTGGTATTGAATGGAAAAATATTGCGCCATGAAGAAAATCCAAACTATCTAGGAGTCACCTTTGATCGTCGCCTGACATGGAAGACACAGGTTGAGAAAAATCGAACAAGAGCAAGGCAGAGAATGGCAATCATGAAAAAGCTTGCTGGTACAACGTGGGGAGCAGATGAGAAAGTTCTCAAGAAGTTATATACTGGACGGGTGAGGCCAGTACTGGAATATGGCATTGCAGCTTGGGCAACAGCAGCTAAGTCAAACTTTAACAAAATAAGTAGAGTCCAAAACCAAGGAATGCGAATCATAACTGGAAGCCTGAAGACAACGCCTATTAATGAACTAGAAAAGATCACTTGTTTACAACCAATGCAGGATAGAAGAGATAGCAGAGCCCAGCAACAAGCAGAAAAATTTAGAAGATTGACAGACCACCCTATGTACAACAGATTTAATGGTTTTGGAAAGGGAAGACTGAAGCGTAGCAACTTTGTAGAAACTGCAAAACGAAGGATTAGGGCAGATCCTATACTTAACATATCAACAGTCAAGCCCATACACAATGCACACAACTTCCCAGCTTGGAGACAGCAGCAACTGCCTGAGATGATAGAAAACATTCCTGGTATTGAGAAAAAGAACACTCAGCATGAAACCGAAAGAAGAGAAATAACCCTAAACTACATAAAAGAACATTACCCAAGCAGGAATTGGACCCATGCATATACAGATGGATCAGCCAAAAATTCAATAGAGAATGGAGGAGGAGGAATTCTCCTAAATTTAAAAAATGGAGTGAAAAAAACACATTCAATGGCAACTGGAAAATTTTCAAGTAACTTCAAAGCGGAGGTAGAGGCTCTGAAAACTGCAGCAGAAATGCTCCTGATGGAGGAAAATAAAGAGAAGCAAATAGCTATCTTCACAGATGCAAAGTCAGCTGTCTCAATACTCAAGAGCAATAACAGCACAGAACTAACTGACCTAAGAGCAGCACTCCATGGTCTATGCCAGAAATCCAAAAAAGTTGTAATACAGTGGATCCCATCACATTGCAGTATACCTGGAAACGAAGAGGCTGACAGACTGGCAAAAGAGGGCGGACGACTACCACAGCCTGACATAGACATAACCTATAATGAGGCAAAGAGGTTGATAAAAAGCACTTATAGAACCAAATGGGAATCAGAGCATCCAGGCCATCAGAAGGATGATGCATATTACAAACTCGACCGAAGAGAACAAGTAGCAATCTTCAGACTCCGCACAGGACATAACAGGCTGAAATACCACTTGTTCAATAAACTAAAGATAGGAGATACTGATGAATGTAATTGTAGAACTGGAAAAATGACAGCAAAACATTTGCTGCAGGATTGCCCAACGTATGCAGAACAGAGAAAGATATTTTGGCCCACACCTGCTTCATTTGAGGACAAGCTCTATGGAGATATCAACAAGCTCAAGTTGACCGCAGCTTACTTTAACTACATACAGGTTGACATTTAAAGGTGCATGAAGACCCAGAGGCATGAAATGAAATATTGCTTGGATAGCAAATCCATTATGTGGAAAGTCCAAATCGAAAGCTCGCTGTGTGGGCTTCATAAAAGGTGGAAAAGTGTCCTAGTGGCACGAAATGGAATATTGCTTGATAGCAAATCCATTACGTGGAAAGTCCGAATCAAAAGCCCATTGTGTGGGCTTCATAAAAGGTGGAAAAGTGTCCTAGTGGCATGAAATGGAATATTGCTTTGATAGCAAATCCATTACGTGGAAAGTCCGAATCGAAAGCTCACTGTGTGGATGTCATCTGCAGACTGCATACTTCTGGTTTCCGGAAGAACAGCCTATGGTGAACGGAAGGCCCAATATACGGAAGTGAGGCTAAGCAGCCATGTGCAGGACGTGACGATTCCTTGGGTGAGCCCAGTACCAGAGCGCTATGTATCGGCTCTGCAAGTATGGAAGCCTCCTTGGATGGCGGGGAATGCCCATGGTCTGCCCCTGCCTTCCCTTGAGGGCTGACCAGGATCTTTGGCTGTTCTATATGGACCAGCTGGGATGGGGGATAACACCACAACAGTGAGAGTCAAACGTCCTAAGAAACCCCCGGGAAGGTTAACCCGGTCAACAAATGCCCGCAGAAGTCGGATGTGTCGGCCTAACGGCGCAAGAACGCAGCTCTGCTGTAAACAGGCACAACGCAATCACATCCGAAAAAAAAACTCCGGATGAACGAAGAAGAAGAAGAAGAAGTCTCTGGAGGAGTCACAGTTTGCAGAGATTAGATTTTCGTGCCAGGGCATGCAGGTGTACAAGGAAATGAGCGAGCTGACAAGCTTGCAGGTAAGGCTACTGTGGAGGGTGCATGAGTCATGGACTAGGCTGATATACTGAATGCTCTATGAGGGAAAAAAAAACGCTTTGCAAGAATCAAGTGATGGGTGAATCTACGTCCGTGGTCAGACTGCGAGAACAGCAAGTTAAAAGAGGTGTGACCAAACAAGAACATGATGCAGGAAGCCAAAGAAGATTAATAAACCATCACAGAAGTGGTGTCATGAGCCTTTACACGCTGTGGGATTTACTGAGGAGGGGATCTGAGCACTTATGGACTGACTGGTTCAGTGTGCAATAAGGATGATCTGTCGACTAAGTAAGTACCTTGCGGTGTCTAGAGCGTAAGGAATTAATGCTGCCTGGCTGGTGCAGTCGCCGCAAACTTGCAGGTTAGAGTTTTCTTGTTGCTGCCGACGGACAAAAATCCACCACCTTACAGAGGATTCAAACCCGTGTCTCTTGAAGGAGAATGCAGCATTCTAGCCACTCGGCCATCCACTCCTCAGTTATGAAAGTGGTTGTGTTTATTATCTGTGTATGATCATGTAGGTATTGACACTGTGTTGTGCGTGTTTACATATAGATGTGTTTATACAATATGCTTCACTGGTAGCTGGGCCCTGCTTGGATTCAATGGAAGCACACTGCTGATTATAACACAGTTTGCTTTCATCAGAAAGGGTTTGGGTCATTGCAGTTGTTCTTTCTTGAGTGCTGGTTTTGTTACTTGTCACCAAGGGGGGAAAAAAAAGTACCTAAAGATTAACAACCTGGCCCATTTGCTCAGGCTCCAACATGTATATTTTTGCAAGTATATGCTAAGAAAATATTCAGGCCCCAGGTGCAAATGTTCAGTGAGGATTTTTTTTTCTGCCCCTCCTTGAATTAAACTTTTAATTTTCACTATTGAAAATAAGATAGCTTGAAGGTTCATCAATTTGTCTTTAAGCATGGTTGATAAAAAAAATATTAGCAGAAGTTTCACTTTGTTTTGCGTCAATGACCCAAACCTTTTTGTTACATTGTTTCATTTCATGTTTTTATTTAGGGCAAAAAATGTCTCAGAATGCTTTTCTTTCGTTTCATGGTAGCCGCATATCAGAGGCCTTATTGGGGGCCTGTATGGCCGCGCAGCAGGAGGCCAGGCAGCACGAGGGGCGGCCGCTAGAGGCCGAGGAATCGGACCTGCCCGGGGAGCCTCACGCGGGGGACGTGGGGCTAGCAGTAGCAACTAGCCCAGTCGGCAGGGACATCACCAGGCGCGGCCAGGGGAGGAAAACGGAAAGCAGGCACAGACTTTCAGAGCGGAAGCTTGAAGCGACGGAACATGGATGGTTGGGGCACTCAGCCTATAGCACAGAGGCCCCTGAACAAGTTTGCACAAGACTTGTACGGGGGCATGAGCTATGATAATTATGCAGCTTGGTATGAAGATTCATATGGGCAAAATTGGGGTTGAGAGTAGTCATAGAACACAAAACACGTACATTCTGTGATCAAAACAGATCTGCCCAAGTGTACTAAATAGCTAACCAAAATGTCAGGCTGAAATTGCAGCCTGTAAATTATGACCCATGTGAAGCAAGCGGTCAAGAGAAACCTAAGGGGGGTTATTGACACGTGTCTTTGGTCCAGTTTCACTCAAGAGGCTTCGGAAATACTTGGCTGGACAACAGTAGTTGTAATACATTTGCATATTTCATCTTCTGGCCTACGTCTTGTACATATGTTGTTGGTCTTTATAAGCGTATCCCCCCAGCAAAGAATTTTCTTTTCGGCAAAGTCTGAATTAAAAGTTTATTCGATCTCTAATTTTCTCGTAACCTCAGGCTTTAAAAAGCACCAGGCATGAATGGATAGGGCCCGATTCTGCACCGTGTGGTCTCGGGCCCGCGGGGTCCGTTCAGACGGCAGCTTACTGCAAGAAATCAGGACCAACACACGGATCCTGTAATGCAAGCCGCAATGTTGCATACAGTATGTAGGCCACGGCAGTGAACCAATCGCTGCTTCAGTTTGTCACTGGCAAGCATTTGGTTTGTGGTTTAGGCCGTGGCCGTCGTTAACACCTACTCTATACAGTTAAGGGGTGGCAGAAAACATGCTGCACTTGACGAAAATCTATGAAGAATCTTTTTAATACAGAATGCCGAAAAAAAATCGTTTTAAAATTGTACGAATATATTTCATATTTTAATGTTTTTGGTGTTTTGTAATGAAATTTGTGTAACGTGGTCATGTAGGGAAATGACACATTTTGAAACTTATTTTGAAGATTAACCATATTTTCAGGTTAGTGGAATTTGAGGAAATTATAAAAAGTAGCACATTTAAAACTTTGGTGTTTTATCTGATTCAAAGATCTGCCACGGTTGAGGTGGCAGGGTTGCTTAGAGCATTCCACTAACCGAGTTCTCTTCATACATCATCAGCTTCATATTGTTATTCACATTTTATCATTGTCATGTGTTCATGCATTAAATTCCTATGTATTCATTTGTGTCCTGTTTGCTTCTTTGAGAGTATCGCTGTTTTGTTTCTGCAGGGGGTCTGATCATCGAGAGACAGCTGTAGTGCTAGCTCAATTTGGTTTTATGTGATATATTTTAATGTTTAGAATTGGGGGGGGGGGGGGGGGGGGGGAAATTTGCCTTGAAAGGATCACAAAGTAGGGATTATCCACTCACATGGCCTGGAATATACAAATGTTAAAAGACAGGGAGGTACGACTTACATTGCACAAGCTGCACCAACGGAGTCTGTCTGGTATAGCCCAGTCTGTATGTAAAGCAGCACGAGCTATAAAGGAGAGTAAATAAGTCAGTCACAAATGGCTGTAGAAAAATAACTAAATATAACTTGAAACCAGTTTATTCTTATACATACATTGTCCCTTTATTTCTCAACAAAATTTCCACCAACATTGATGCACTTACCCCATCGTTTTATCAGTCCTCCCAAACCGGCTGCATAGAACTGCGTGCTCTGTTTTCTAAACCACGTTTTTACTTCATATTCAACTTCGGCGTCATTCGCGAAATGTCTCCTGCCAAGGTGGGTTTTCAGTGTTTATGCTGACAAATGTTTATCCCCCGTAAAGCGGTGCATAGCTGGGTAGAAAAATTTACGAGGGTGAGTCAATAAGTCACACAATTCTGTGGGATGGCAGGTAAATGCAGCCGGTTTGGGAGGACTGATAAAACGATGGGATAAGTGCATCTATGTTGGTGGAAATTATGTTGAGAAATAAAGGGACAATGTACGTATAAAAAATAAACTGGTTTCAAGTTATGATATTTAGTTATTTTTCTACAGCCATTTGTGATTTACTTATTAACATACGCTAGTAATTAGATGACCCTCTTTAAGGGTCTCTGAATGTTTGCGTTTGTAAACCGAATGACTCCAAAAACAAACCTATAACCTATTCAGCACAGGGCAGATTGCTGATCTTTGCCATGAAAACCTGGAATATGTGAAAGCCTAACAGCTGGCACTCCATGGTAAGGGTCTGTCTTAAGACTCTTTTTTTTTCGTATTCGCATATCCTTTACAGGACATTGCAGTCAACACCAGCATGTTTCAGCTGCCGTTAATTTCTTGGCAAGTTTTTACGTTCAGTAGTTCTTGGAGAACTTGGTGACAACTGGCAAGATCGAAGGGGAGAGACCAAGGGGAAGACTGAGAAGTAAACACCTGGATGGCTTGGCCATGTGGCAAGGTCGAGACAGGAACACTGAGCTGATCCACGACTCTGGTGATCGAGTGAGATGGCAAAACATGACCGCCCACGCTTATCGGCATGGTACATGGATGGATGGAGTTTGGTCTTGGGGACTACCCTAGCATTTATATTCAGGTGAATCTCGTCTCTTGAGGACAATTTAGCTACAGTATCCAACCAGTCTACAGAATGGGGATGCCGGTATTCAGTTCTCCCTTGGGAGCTGAGAGGCGGAAAAGGGAGGGATCATGTCGTGCGTGTTTTTGTTTGTTTGTTTGTTGCTACTTGTAATATAGACGGGCACATCACCGCCTGCCGAAAAGTTTCCCTGCCCAGGATGTGTTTGGCTGTCAAGTTTCCCTGCCCAGGATGTGTTTGGCTGTCAAGTTTCACTGGATTTCCACACTGACATGGCTGTGCGATACGTATTTAGACTTAGCACGGGTAGGTGGGGGATTTGCTCTGATACTCTTGCTACTAGCAGAGAGCAATAGACTATGGACTACTGAGTGAACTAAAACAGTTGAATTCATACAAGAGACAGCATGCAGTTACGTGTCTAGTGTTTTCCGAGATGAGGTAGATAAAGAGATTAACCTGCATATAAATGTAAGGGTATTGCCGAGACAGTCACTCACGTTGGAGTGCCAACTATAAGCCTTTCACATATTCCAGGTCTTCATGGTGAACGTGTTCAACAATCTGCCTTGAGCAAAGAAGGTTGTGGGTTTGTTTTTGGACTCATTCATTCGGTTTACACAGGAAATTTTTCAGACTCCCAAGGTGGGTCATGAAGCAGTTACATTTCAAGGCGAACGAAAGAACATCCCAATGGATACTCGGAAGAAAGCTATATGTATTACTGCAACTAGCACTGGGGGTGTTTTGTCTGCCCTGCCCATTGCGGAATTCGCTGAGAAGCTCAAGGTAACAGATTTCATTGTCGCTACTGGACGCAGGCATTTTTGTTCGTTTCACGTCTCCTACCATCGTCAGCATCTCACTTTTACCGTCAAGCGTCGTGAGTAGTCACTGATGTTCCAGCGCCCTAGGGCAGGGGTTCCCAAACCGTGGGCCACTTGTGGCCCGCCAGCTGTCAGAAAGTGGCACGCGAGGTCTCGTTTCAGGTGTTCACAATAGAGGAAGATAATGTTGCCCTCTTCATAAATCCGTTCGTATTTCCCGATGCCAAGCTCTGTCAATTACAGCAAAACCTTCAACACGAAGTAATTGATTTGAAATGCAATTCTGCACTGAGATGTAAATTTCTGGAGCTGCCTGCTTCACCTTCAGCTGATCATATTTCATTCTAGCGACTATTGCCTTTTGAACACGTGCGTTCATTCGCCCAGAGATACATTTGTCGTTTTGATTCGACTTACAGATGCG